>JAUTBW010102931.1:0-16063 GCA_032361425.1 Peltospira smaragdina | reverse complement strand
ATACATTCATGTATTAAAAAAAGTAATAATACATTCATGTATTAAAAAAAGTAATAATACATTCATGTATTAAAAAAGTAATAATATATTCATGTATTAAAAAAAGTAATAATATATTCATGTATTAAAAAAAGTAATAATACATTCATGTATTAAAAAAGTAATAATATATTCATCTTTTAATAATAATTAAAAACTAATAAAAAAACACAAAATAATATAAAAAAACACACACACACACAAAAACTCAAAAAACAACAACAACAAAACAGAAAACAAAACGCGCTCTGTAATTTATCTTAGTTAAATAACAGGGTATTTTGGTTTAGATCATGACTAAAGATGTATTTCTGATTACAGGGAATTCTGATTTTGATTCCTTCATTCCTACTGATGGCTTTCACGTCTTCGTTAACAGCCATGTACTTAGGACTCGCATTCTTTTCATTTGGTAAGTCATACATTTCATTACTGGTGCTTTCTGAAGCCTTAGAACAGGAAATGTATTGAGCATTTAAGAAAATAAAACCTTTTCTTATGCATGTATGTATGAGTTCTAAATATAGTTCATATTGTGTTTTGTGCCAAAGTATTATGAATGCCAATTACTTAATGTTGAAAGATATCTGTTAAAAATTCCACTTTATATTGGAGTATCAAAAACCTATGGTCACATCTGTGACTACATTTTGACTGTAATTAGCCAATCATATAAACAATAGTAGAATTTACAATAATAATGATATTTACTAGCCATATGTTAAATATACAGAACTTCACTTACGTTATTTTTATTCCTATTTATTGCACAAGTTTATTTTGCACAAGAATATATACCATGAGACCACAGTGCAAAATAAACAAGTGCAATAAACAGGAATAGAAAATAACGTAAGTGAAGTCCTGTGTTTATAATATACCTTTTATTTTTATTAACGTTTATAATAGTTCTTATGAACATCAAAAGATGTGCCATGCATTGTAAAATCTATGACCAATATGTATTTAATATGTGTGGGTAAATGCTGTCACAGACTATTAATTTTGAAAGCAGATTTCACATCATTTGTAACTTATATGACGTAATAACGTTAAAAAGAAAAAGGGGATTCCTGTTATAAAATTTTCGTTTCAGATTGCACATGTGCTATACATATTATTTTATTGCACAGTTTTGATGTTTGTATTAGTATAGTAAGATTGATTAGGTGTGTAATAAAAAATAATATTTACCAGTTTCATATTAATAATAGTGATATTTTCTAACCAAGTATTAACAATAGTAACATTTACCAGCCATATCTGACATTTACCAGCCACATATTAATAACAGTAATATTTACCAGCCATATATAAATAATAATGATATTTACTAGCCATATGACAATAAATTAAGTTTGCCCACCATATGTTAATACCATTTAAGTGTCTCATATTAAATCCAGTGACTTGCATCTCCAGGTTCTGCGACTGTTGTGCCTTGTTTAACAACACTGCTGTCAATTCATGGTCGTGTTGATCAGAAGGGTGCGATCATGGGGATATTCCGCTCTCTTGGTGCTTTAGCTCGGGCTATAGGTCCGGTGTGTGCTTCAACAGGTAATAAATATTACATAATTATCATATATCACATGTTAGCATGGGCTATAGGTCTTGAATATGTTTTATTAGGTAATAAATATAGAAATATCATATTCCACACTAGCATAGGATGTTGGTCATGTATGCAATTCATCAGATAATAAATACGTTACAAACTGGCATAGGCTATAGGTCCTGTTTGTGCCTCAACAGGTAATAAATATATTACATACTAGCATAGGCTATAGGTCATGTGTATACTTCAACAGGTAGTAAATATATTACACACTAGCATAGGCTATATTCTATCATGACTGGAAAATAATTGATTCTGAGTAGTTACTCACCTAAAATTAGAGGTCAAAAGTCTATAGAAACTACTTCTGATTTAATTAGGTTGATTTACTTATGTGGTAATACATGAGTGTGTTTATGATGTCAGAATGTCGGATCTCTGATTAACAATTACACAAAAATAATTATTTTAAACAAAAATGGTTAGGATAGAAAACAAAAATCTCTACAGTTTTTTTAGTGAGAAAATACATTCAGACCTTGTTCCCATCATCATCCTATCAGGCTATAGGTCTTATAGGTAGTGTGTACAACATAAAATAAATACAGTATTACACACTAGCATGGGCTACAGGTCCTAGTGTGTACAACATATAATAAATACAGTATTACACATTAGCATGGGCTACAGGTCCTAGTGTGTACAACATACAATAAATACAGTATTACACACTAGCATGGGCTACAAGTCCTAGTGTGTACAACATATAATAAATACAGTATTACACACTAGCATGGACTACAGGTGTGTGCCTCAACAGGTAGTAAATACAGTATTACACACTAGCATGGACTATAGGTTCTGTTTGTGTTTCAACAGGTAATAACACACTAGCATGGGCTGTAGATCCTGTATGTGCCTCAACAGGTAATATCTATTACATAAATATAATTTCATTTTAGCATAGGCTATAGTTCCTGTGCATATTTATGTGCTTATTACTCACTGGAATTTCACTGGGTATATTGAAACTTCAACATGATTTGCTTTTGTTTTTAATATGCAGAAAATGTATTAAAATAGGCGAAATGAAATAACATTGGGGGTTTTCTGTTTCAGTGTACTGGAGTTGTGGGGAGACTGCGTGTTACTGCACAGGTGGAGTATTGATGATTTTACCTCTAGTACTTGTTCATGGGATGAAACAGAAAAACACATAGTTGGTTACCATAAGTCAGTGTTTCTGCATGTCATCTTCTAGTACTTATGGTAAAGGTGTTACTTAGCATTACTTATTAAGGTAGATAACACAGGGTTTAAATATCAAGCATTTACTTTTAAAATGATAAACCTGTAGCTATCACTAGTATCAGGGAATTAATATTTCAGGCTTCTTGAACTTGGGTTAAAATTGATCAAAACATGTCAGTAATTTTTATTTAAATCTGTCAGTAATTTTACAGAATAATTTATTATATGTATTATTAGAATGTGTGGGTTTTATTCAGAAATAATTAAAATGTGGTTATTGACAAACAGTCAAATAAGTTGAATCAATTTTTGGTTTAATAGGATTTAAATGGTCCAGTTATACAGTTGTATATTGTGAACTATTTGCCTGTTCGAATTGAAAGCTTATTAATATTTTAGACTTGTTATTATATTGGTTTGGATGCAAAATCATCCAAGTATCCTAATTTTGAACCCAAACAACATAATTAATTTTCTATCCTGAACAAGGCATTTAGTTTATATCAGATCTTGTGTCCAGGATGAATGTACTTGAACCTTCGGTTGTCTCCCTTATTTTTTTAAACTGATCAACGATTACTTTTACTGCAATTTCCAGGTGCTGATTTACACAGGTTGAACAACCAGTAATTGCATAATTATATATAATGACATAGTCTCCCTCACCTGTGATGTCCATCATGTTTTTATTTGCTTATGCTATGAATTACAAATTATTATCTACTGGAGATAATATTATAGTCCTTGATTTTTAAGATGTGTTGAAACTTTATATAACAAAACAAGCCAGCAATCAACTACTAGTGAATCAATAAATCAGTTAATTAGTCAGTCAAATATTAGTGTGACAGATGAATAACTGGATTATGGTAGTATTTTTTGCACTTTTCCTTTTTTTTTTTTTTTTTTATTATATGAACATCTCTCCTAATCAATAATTTTCTATTTGTTGCATTTATTTTCTATGTAAAGACTTCAACAAAATAATGATGGAGACAAAGCAAAATGGTGCAATCTACTCATCTGTCCAAATAATGAATTCAGGTCTTTTAGAATTTTTCTAAATATTACTTACCATAAAGTCAATAGATATGAAAATTCACTGGCAATGCCTACATTTCACTGTAATTTTGTAATTATTTACTGGTCCAAGATTACATGGACATGGACATAGGGCCACTGTATTGTAGAAGCCCTATTGAATATGACCAATTTCTCAGCCCTGAGGTGGAATGAAGACATTGAAATTATATTAATAAATCATATCATAGTTTAGTTTTAGATTATAATTTTTATTTATACATATAGTATTTAATAATAAAAACCAATATGTTGTTGTTTTTTAAAACTATTATATTATGAATAACTTTTTTAATTTAATATTTATTCCAAGAGATACCATTGATGATTTAAAATAAAATTAAAATAATAAATATAAATCACGAACTTGGTGAAATCAATCTGAATATTCAGAACATTGGTAAAATCAAACTGAATATTCAGAACATTGGTACAATCAATCTGAATATTCAGAACATCAGTGAAATCAAACTGAATATTCAGAACATCAGTGAAATCAAACTGAATATTCAGAACATCAATGAAATCAAACTGAATATTCAGAACATCAGTGAAATCAAACTGAATATTTGGAAATTAGTGCAATCAAACTGAATATTCTGAACATTGGTGACATCAGTCTGTCTAGAATATTGTCTATTCGGTACACTGGTGAAATAAAAAATATACAGAACACTGAACATTCAAAATAAAACTGAATATTCAAAACATTGGTAAAATGAAACTAATATTCAGAATATTGCTGAAATCAAACTGAATATTCAGAACATTTGTGAAATTAAACTGTGTATTCTGAACATTTGTGAAATCAAAAGGAATATTATAAACATTGGTGAAAAAATCAAAAGGAATATTCAGCACATCAGTGAAATGAAACTGAATATTCAGAACATTGGTGACGTTTATATTAGAGATGATGTTTCAGAATTGTACAGTATTGTACATATTGTACAGTACATTATATTACACCTGTTCAAGATACTTCACAAAATTTATACCAGAAAATTTTACTCATTTCTACACAGGTATTTTGCCTTAAAGGAAATTTCATTTATTGATAATGTGTTGCCATGGAAACAGGGTCACATATATTGATGACTATTATAAAGTTGTCTGTATTTCTGACTAATACTACATTTTTATTTGACAATTTCGTATTTTTCCATATTTTGATATTTTATTTTATTGTTTTATACATTTCGAAACATTTTATAATTTGTTGCCTCATGTTCTTATGTATATACTGTTATACATTAGTGTTGTGCATTTATTTTATAGACTTCTAATAGTTCTAAGTCTGTAGATTGTATACTGCAGACAACCAGTTGGATATGAGTGTAAAAGTATGGTAGTGTATAATATAGCATATAATACAGGGAACACTGTATTTTATATTGTTATTTGCTGTACAAATTTCAGAAATCAATATGCTCTTAAGTTATAAAAAATTTAATATTGGTTACAAATAAAATAATTATGTATAGTGTATGGCATCTTCTTAACAGGAACCAAAAAATTAATTATTGTTGATTGGTTGTGATACATGTTGAATAGTGATCCATATAGTGAAATGTGTCATATCAAAACGTCTCATATTATTACAGCTGTAATAGCCAAGAGGATGGTTACAAGTTTTACTGTACAAAAATTATTTTATGTTAAGCTGAACTGTTCATGATATATTTGTAAAATATGGAACTTAAAAAGATATTTTTATAACCATGACATGAAATATATAAATATAAACATATATATACTTACACCAGTGTTTGAATATTTCATATTTGTCTGATTTTGTAAATTACCAACAGCATTACACTGAAAACATAATTGGTGTATACATCTAGTCATACAAATTTAATAAGAAATAAATACCCTTTATAGCAGACCTGAGCATTTTATGGCCCCCGGGCACATACAACCCTTTGGTTGACTCTGACTGGCCCGTGTAAGGTTAATTAAGAATTATAAAATAACTATTGTTTTGAGAAATTTTATTGAATAAATGCAGTCATTGTTTAATCATAATAATTTTATATACTCTTACCAGTCTTACCAGCTTGTCAAAACAATGCTATTTACTGCTTTTTATAAAGAAATACAGTTGAATACCTGATTATAATAACGTCCCAACTCCAGCAGATCTAGTTTTTCAGAAATAAGAAAAAACTTTACAGTTTCTTTCAAGCTGTATCCAGTATTGTTATTTTTTTTTACATCTGATTGATAACAACACTCTTTATCATGGGATAAATAATGGCGCATGGAAACCTAATAATTTGTGACTTATAACAGATCAAAGGCCATGGAGTTGGGTCAATATTAGAATAAGACGTCATCAAATGAACTGGATTGGATAATAAGTTAAATATTTGTTATTACTTTATTTTGGTTGACTTTGCAATAGTCCTATAGGTTATAACATAGGGAGGGTGGGTCCATTCATTATTACTTGGAAAGTTTCTGTCTATTCTCTAAAGGTCTGCATTACATCCTCCTAGTCATCTTGATCACTGTTGGGATAAAATAAATATATGTGTTTTGGACACTTAACCAAACTATGGAGTCTGTTTATTTGCACTTATTTCTTACGGGCATTTACGTATTCTTTACCCACAGCCCTACATTTCTTTCTCTTATTTAGCTTCCATTCATCTTCATTTTGTCTGTTTTTCCCATGTATGTCTTCTTCATTATCAAACTGCACATCTTCATTCATAGGGGCTGCCATTTTTGCCTTGACAGATTGTTGTCCAAAAAGAAATCTTGGCATAAAAACAGCACAGGAGTTGGGTCATTGTTATAATCAGATGTTATAATCAGCAGTAAAAATGTGCTGAATTATGGGCTTGGAGTTGGAATTGGTTTATTATTTTACTCAAACGTATAGATAGGCTGACACCAAGTATTATTCTAGGTATAACTCAGTTTTTGAAAAATGTGGAGTTGGGACGTTTTTATACACAGATATTCAATTGCCTGGAAAATAGTAAAATACGTAAGTTTGTATGCTTGAATTACCTATTTCCGATAGTGTCATATTTCTGTTACTGACGTTTTTCAGATTATTTTATAAAAGTATTTTATCAATTCCGTGCTTAGGCCGACCCCCTGTCCGAGGGAGACATTTGTGGAGCTGAAAAGTCGGCTAATACACAGCGTATACGGTACACCATATGAGTTATCTCTGTTGCTAGCAGCTTTAATATAACATGATGTAGCATTTACTTTACTATGGGATAACTGATATTGGCAAACTAGTAATTCAGTTTACAAGTATACTTATAGTTGGCAGTCAGTGTATTAAAGGATGGCAAATGTGTTAAGCTGCCATTTTGTCTAATCTAATGGCAGTCAGTGTGTTAGCAGATTTGGCCGAAAACTACATTTGTATTCTTAATAAATTTGAACATTCCAAATGGCATCTAACACTGGCATATACTGTTCCAGGTGCAAGTAGAAAACCATGCAGTTTCTTCCTGGATGGGAACTGCCGGCGAGCAGACTGCAAGTTTTCTCACGACATCTCCAACATCACTTGTCGCTTCTGGGAGATGGGCCAGTGCTTTAAGGGCTCTCTTTGTCCCTTCCTCCATGGCTACCCAAGGTAAGTTTCAGCTGTTATATTGTTCACTTTCAAAACATAACTCAGGTTATAGTTCATCTAGTATTGCATCACAATTTACTGCAGTTATTTGTAATCATTTAATACTAATAGCTAATCAATTTTCTGTTAAGTTAAAATTTTGCTAAGCAAAATTTATTGTGTTACTGTAGGCTAAATGTTCCTTAATCATATGTCTGATTCCATATATCAATAAATAAAATATGTTGAGTGCATTATTAAAATTTAATATGGTCGCCTCTATAGCCTAGTGGTTTTCAGTGTGTTGAAATAATAATGATAATTTTATATTTCAGTGATGTATCTTCACCCTCACCTGATGTACAGGTTGAACTGTCAGAAGATCAATTCCCAGCATTGGAACGTAGTGCAAAGTCTTTGGTATGTGATTGAAGGCAAAACAGTCTCCAGAATTTATTTTATTTGACAATGTTACTGTTATTTGCTGTTTTTACTAAGTTTTTTTCCTACAGTAACCATATATCTGATGCCATATAGCCATAAATAAAAATGTGTTGAGTGCATCGTTAAATGAAATACTTCTCTCACTGATTTTTCCTGTCAATTTTAATCTGTTTTGTAAAAATCATATAAAACATAACGATGGGCAAAATCAAAATCTATATTATGTAAAATTTCTAATTTTATTGTTTTACAAACTGAGAGGTTAGGTAGCAGGTTTTATTTTACACATTGAGAATTGAAAATTTACTTAACTCATTTCAGACAGCCCATTTCAGACAGCCCATTTCATTTTGTGTAACCCATTCTAAAATATATCAGTTTGAACAATGACAATAATATTAATATTTTGATGCATTTTCTATCATTATTAACATTAAAAAACCCAAAGTGTATGTGCTGATTAAGTATTACTATAGAATATAAAGAAATGTGACGTGGTCCACCTTTTGGGTTTTTTATCAATAAAAAACTTAATTTTACATTAATGAATGTAACAAATTGATATATTCTACCTGATAACACACACAGTAATTTTTTATTGGAACATTTGCTACATCTTTTGCTATGTTGTATAGTGAGATGATGTTGACGACTGGCTCCAACTACAGTTGACGCTAAACAGTCATTTGAAGTTGCCAATTCAAAAGAAACAAATCCGCAATCAGTGTTTCTGTTTATTTCTTCATGTTTTTAATAGAGAATACATAATATTGATATCATGGAAAATCCAAAATTAGGTGGCAGTGAAAAAAAAATCTGCAGCTTAAAAATGCAAATTCTGCAAGTGTTACCTGCAGATGAACAACTATTCTGCTCAGTGATTTTGCTACTTTTTCAGCATCCACAGAATCAGGGAATTCAGTGGTGGGTTGGTGGCTATATATCACATCTATCGATATAGTTTCATTATAATATGGGATGAAAACTAATAGGTATTTATTAAAATAATAACAGTCCTGTTAATCATGTAAAATAATGTTTACTGTTAACCCGTTTTTTGGTGGGGAAAAAAAAAAGGGTTACATAAAACTAAGATTGTTCACACAATTTTCTGTGGCCTGTTATATGCTTTCAAATAATTTAATTATGGTGCAGGTCCAGAAATCGGGGGGAAAACCTTTAATGAATGTTTGGTTACTATGATTGTGATATACTATAATTTCACCCTATGCAAATAAATTAAAACTGTTTCTGCAATACCACACATTTTACTTACGGTTATATGGCATCAGATGTACACCCTTGTGGCAAATTAATTGGAACATTTATGAAATTTCCTTATTGCAAGAACTTATTTGATAAAAAGTAATAGCTGACCCATTATATTTTACTTTTATGATATAGTGCTAGTAGGTATTGATAATTAAGACCCACTGGAGGTCATTCTGTTATTTTTGGTTACCATTTCACTGCTCATGTCTGTTCTGAAGCTGAATGGTATGTTATGATGCAATACGGTACACAGACATTTATATTACATCATATTTTTGCAGCTAATTATTTGATGTTAGCAGACAATGGCCATCACTCCACGGAAACACACACGCATTTTTACACTTTATCAGCACTGTAGCAAGTCACTGTGTGACATTGCAGGGTTAGTTGGTGTTGGTATGGGCTCTGTCTCAAGGATTATAAAGCAGGGTATAAGCACTGGTTCCCTGACACCGAAAAACAAAGACAGTGCCTAGAGACGATGCTTTCTTACTCCGCCAAAGTAAAAAAGATCCCAGAAAGACCAGTGACTAATTACAAAAAGATCTGGCCAGTACTGGTGTCACTGTCACAGTGTGATTCTCTGATGAAAGTCATTTTCTACAGGGCCAGCGTAGTCAACATGTTCGTCGCAGCATTGGTGAAAAGTTCCGCCCATGTCATACCAATCAGACTGTCACAATACTTGTCTTTTTCTTGAGTGTTCCAATTAATTTGCATAAGGGCCCACTGCTGCTACATAAGCTACACTTTCTAATAGGCAGCAAGGGATTTTTTATATGCACCATAGAGATGACAGCACATACCACAGCTTTTGATACATTGGTTAAAATGGGAAGAAATTGGTCCACAAGGTGAGATAAATCCAACATAAGCAAGTGATCTAACTATGAACTACATTCCACTCCTATTTATGTTTACCTGCATAAGGTAACTTAACCTTTTTGTGAATAAGGCCTCAAACCTTTTCAGAGCCAATAACTGACGTTTACTTGTTAATTTTGGAAATAAATTTGTTTCAGGTAAAGCCACTCCAAAACCAAACATTGGCACGTAAGCAAGTTCATAAGGAATTCCTGAAGAAAGAACTAATCAGTCGGAAGGAAAAGTCTGCCCCTAAGCTTGATCTGACCGTTGTTATTGACTCTGTACATTGAAGACTTTTTTACATTCTGGAGGTGACGGTATTAATGTCCAAAGTGTGTTATGGACTAACTACACCTGTGAGATTAGCTTTTATCCAATGGGTAATCCTGCAAAATTATTTCCAGTTTGACTATGTGTGTACATCAAACTTATTATTTTTTTTATTACCTATTTGTGTGTTGTGAATATTATTTACTTTCTTTTTTTATTACATTCTTTAGGGGGGGCAATTATAAACTGTATTCTTGGCAATCTAATTATCGATACTGCAAGTGGATTTATATGTTTCATTAGCTATTTGTATTATACTGAATAGATCACGTAGGTATTTATAGTTCAGCATACAAAGTATATTACTGCTTACAAGCTTTCATTTATAAATATCATCTGCTGTGTACAATGCTGCTTTTTTCTAGTGGAAATAGAAATATTTAATGATCAGGTGGTAACCATGATACATTTATCTTCATTTATCTTCAGTCTGAAAGTACATACTACAGTGATATCTGTCTCCCATGTCCCATTATACTGTTTCCTAACAGAAATCCATGGTTGGTAATTCAGAGGGGAAGTATATACTGAGGGCTAGATTAAAAGTATAGATGACGACTATAAACTAAGTAACGGTAGTTGCGTAAATAGTGTTTAATTTTAAAGAAAATTGTCATATGGGTATTTTAATGGTGGTGGTGTTGAAAAGGTTCTTTGTTGCTTGCGGGATAGTTTTGGAATCACTCGAACACTGTAAATTATGAGTAGATGTGCTGTTGTTTGGGCTTTTCACTGAAGTTGTTTAGAGTGACAGCACATTGTTTCATTTTCTTTTGTATGTTATCACATTATGTCCGAGTTGTCTCACCTTTTTCACAGCATATTTACTCCTTTAGTTTCAAAGGTAGAATGTTACAACTTGCAAAAAAACATTTGTCAGCCTAATGATTCCGTTTGAAATTTCTCTCTTGACAGTTGTTTGGTACCTGATGGTAAAATGCGTTTTTCTTTTTATAACTTGAAACTATGATTGTGACATTATGGTCTGCTTTTACTTGCTTGTCTTGATGTTGTTTTGATAGATATGGATAAGACAACTTCACAGCTATTACGATGAAGATAGAAATACTTTAATATACATACAGTGTGTTTGACTAGTCTATCAAGTTACAATAGGTATAGTATGGAGTCTTGTGTAAGTTGTAAATCCTGATCTTGATGTCCTTATTCCTTCAACTTAGTTCAAGTTTATTAATCATTAGTTGGGGGGGGGGGGGGTTTCAAATATACTTTTATGATGTATTGAAATATGCAAAATGCACGCACACCAAATATAGTTCAGTTCTTTGCAGTAAGTTGCACTAAAGTAGGACATTAAAATGAAAATGGTTGAATAGTATACACAATCCTTTTATTTTATTATTTTTTTATTATTTTTAAAATTTTTTTAGTAATGTTAACCTATAACAAAACATACTGATACATAGTAAAAATTTAGTTAATAAAAATAAGAAGAATGATTTTAAAACATGATTAACAAATCATTCCGAATTTCTTACAAACCTTAATTCATAGGAGTATGTTTATGGATGTTTATCAGTTTGTTCAGTATAGCAATGTGATATATTACATAAATTAATACAAACTACAAATTAAGTTTAGCTAGTACTAGAATTTCTCTAATCAAAATTGTGAAAATTGTATGTTTCTTGATGCTACATTAAATGTGATTTTAATGTTAATGTGTCTTTTGAATGGTGCCATGTTTTATCTGTTTTGAGTGTTGGTGTAACTGTTGTAAACATAGTATTGTCCTTTGTTTGTTGTTGCATGTTCAGTCACCTTTACACACACAAAAAATGTAAATACAAAAAATAGTAATAATGATCTGTGTAGTGGTAATGCTTGAATTCACAGTGCCTCAAATGTTAGGCTGGTGTTCATTAGTAAGGAATTTTGTCTGATTGAAATTCTAATACTGTGTATTATATACATTATGTTTTTTAAAAAGAAAATGATATTGTATGGTTTTAGAATTTCATGCTTATGTTAATTACTACAAATAATTTTGTTGAAGCAAATTAGAAAATTTTAATTTTACTAAGAACTTAAAAACTAACTCTGCCCTCTCACACTAGGCTAGTTGAAATCACTGGGACGAATCAAATTTTAAGGATTCTAATGTTTAGTAGAATGCATTTCTCGATATGTAATGTTTCTAGACTACTATTTCCCCAGACCTGTGCAAATATTTATTATTTTATTATTTTTAAGTTGTTGTTCTTTATTTTTTATTTTGTTGTTGTATTGATTTTCTTCAGATTTAGATCTTGTCACATTTTCCTATTTAATTTTGGACAGCAGCATTTGATTTATGAAGGAAGGTATAGGTAATGAAACTGCTTAATATAAACAAATTTGATGGTAAAGGTGAATGACAAAATATTACATACATAAATTTATTTCTGTTTTGAAGTAAATATGTTCTTTATAATTTACACAACACACTTAGAATGTTACATGCTTGAATGACATAAATTATCACAATGTATTTCGTGTGGTTAAATAGGTAATGAACTGGGCATATTTGGCTGATGTTGGATTGCCATTAATGTGAATAGTTTAAAAAGGTTGACATGATTCACCTTTTAGTTTTTTTGTCAATAAAATACTTAATTTCACATTAATGAATGTAACAAATTGATATATTAATATTCTAAACATGTTCTCTAGAAGTGAGAGTAACTTCTGACATTTTTTTATAAAGGTCAAACTGTGATTTTTAATAAGGATTTCAAACTGATAATTCAGTCTATGCATATTTTAATGTTTAGGATTTGTTTTCGTGTGAGTGGTAGTTTTATGGAGTTTCTGAATATTATTGTTCCACCTGTTATAACAAAGCCTTGTGTTTGCTATAAAGGAAAGCAAAATTGGGACCGTCAGACTTTTGTATATATGGAATGTATATGTGAGATGACAGATAGCAGAGTTTTATCAGTATTATTTTATACATAAGTGTATAAAAGAATTGAGAATGTTAAATATGTTAAAACACATTCTCAATTTAATGAGACCACAAGCATTGAACGTTTTGAGAGTGAACTGAACAAACATCAAACACATTGACTGCCAAGTACAGGTATACCGTACTGCTAACCTGGCTGCACCAGTTCCCAGTACTAGTTAACTTGTTATAGAGTCAGTGCTTTATCATGTTATATTAAAGCTGTTGGTAATGGAAATAACTCAGTTGGTATACTTGCAATCAGGAACAATACAAAAGTCAGTTATTACAGAATTTATAATAACATTTAAGGGATGGCAGATATATCTAGCTGCCATTTTTCTGTATGGTAGTCAGTGTGTGAAACAGTATTACTATGATGTTTCTATCCATTGTTACTAGGTCATGCTTTATTGTGGGGAAAAGGAACATTGTTTTTGTTAATGTATGGATGTTTGATGCTAATATGAAGACCAGTACACAAGAATATGGGATCCATTGTCAGCCAGGATTATGACAGAATTGACAGAAGTTTGGGTTATCATAAAAGTATGGAAACAGAACCAATTTAATTGCCAAATTAGTTTCATTAATACACAAATAAGAACTAGATCTACAGATAGTATTCATGTGTACATACAGTAACTGTGACATTAAAAGCTGCATTTTGTGCAGTAATGTTAATATTTAATCATTTAGATCATAAGGTGTGTATAAATTACAGCCCACAGTGCATTCGCTACAACAGTTGTTGACTTTACAACAAACAGCACTTTGAAACTTGGTCAGTATTGGTGGACCCCTCTGACATTTGCCAAGGCTGTTTGTTCACAAGTCAACAAGTGACCACATGAATTTGGCTATTTTGATTCACTGTTACTGACATAACTGTGACACACACTAAACATATTGTGTCTGCTTTATTGGATAAGAGCATATTTTGTTTACACTGTATAATATGCATTTGACAATAGTGCCAAATACAAGTTTGCAAGTAAAACATTTAAAAAAGAATTTAATTAAAAAAGAGTAGTAATGATTGTGTTTGAACTTTAATTCATTTTTATAATAAACATTCCACAGAATGCTGTTTTATGATTAATATCAGAAACAAGTAATAGAAAAGTGAAAAATAATTGTTTTACAGGGGTTTTGTTGTCAACCCATCATTGGCTACCAAGATACTGTTTTGACACAATGTTCTATTATGCTGATGTATTGATTTTCAAAGCAGTGCTGTACAGTGTAGTTGGTTAGGTTAAATGCTACCAAGTATATGGGAATTGTAGTAGAGTGATACAGAGTTTACCTAATGTGGAGATGTCACTGGACCTATGTGTTGTCATACCTGTGTGTCTTATCATTAGAAATATTAATGAAAATAGGTAGACTTGAAAATCCCATTGAAAATTATAGTACAAATTGAATAAAAGTAAAATGAACTGCATTCTTCATTAAGTTTCAATAAATAACCAGGTTATATATTTTCGAAACTATCTTAGCACTACATTAAATAGCTTAACTGGTAACATCTTAATGTAATCCAATGTGTAAGGCCATCATTTAAGTCTGTTATGATGTAGTAGTACTAAGAGAGCTACAAATATCAGTGCCAAGTACTTACTTTAAAATAGAAGAACTATGATAGATGTTTACTGGCTTTTAGTTAGCGGTGAGCATAAAATTTAAAAGCAAATAAATAAGCTGATAGTTTGTTGACAAGTACATTCCAGTATATGTGATGTATGCCATTTCATTCCTCAGCAGTCGACCACAGTTGCTGTCATTATTTTGCTAGCAGTGTTGTGTACATAAGTTATAACAACAGCATGATGCAAATTTAAGTTTTCATGCAGTACACAATTACTGCAAGCAGTAATAATAACAGTAACAGTGGTGGAATCCCAGTTAAGTTTGCAAATATAGCATATAATTAAAAACAGCTAATCAGGGAAGATAGTGCTACTATTTTAAGATATATTCAGGAAATAATATTAAGGGTATAAATTAAAGGTTCTATATGCACAAACTGCAAAGTCTTGTTCTGAGAAATCAGCACTTGGATTTTGGATCTGTTATGCAGGAGTCATAGAGAACTTTGCAATATTTAAATTACTGTGTCTTAAAATGCCATGTTTTTGGACCGTTTACTGTGTATTTTTATTTCCTATCAGGATAGATACCATTTTTAAAAAGTATATAAAATGCAGATAGAACCTAGTAATTCTTACATGATATATAGTTAATAGTTCATAATGTGCAATTTCTAGCTATTGACACAAAGTTTTGTATGCTTGGTAATAATTGATAGCATCGTAATAAAACGAAAGAAGTGGAAATAAGGTAAGGTTTTTTTTTTTATTCAGTTCATATTATTTAGAGCTTTAAATTTATTTTAAAATCAGGATTTTCCAAGTATTTTCAAAAATTTACTCTGTAAATTAACCAATGAGATTATATTGGAAGATATCGGATATCTGTTAAAGGTGCAGTAACTGAACATTTCAGTTGTGAAAGTTTCACATGCTGATAATTAAATTGGTATGTGAATATCATTATCTGTACTTAAGCATGTAACAGTATGTGTGTTTTGAGTACATTTTTAATGGTTCCTTTATTATTATTATTATTATTATTATTATTATTATTATTATTATTATTATTATTATTATTATTATTATTATTA
>JAUTBW010102930.1:0-23208 GCA_032361425.1 Peltospira smaragdina | reverse complement strand
CTAATGAAGATTCTCTCCATCTAATGTACATTATCTACATCTAATGTATATTCTCTCCATCTAATGTATATTCTCTACATCTAATGAATATTCTCTACATCTAATGTATATTCTCTACATCTAATGTATATTCTCTACATCTAATGTACATTCTCTCCATCTAATGAATATTCTCTACATCTAATGTATATTCTCTACATCTAATGTATATTCTCTACATCTAATGTATATTCTCTACATCTAATGTATATTCTCTACATAATGTACATTCTCTACATCTAATGTATATTCTCTACATCTAACAGTTTCCCTGTTCTACTGACCTGTGGGTGAGAACTGGACGGTGGTCACTCTGACCTCGGGTTTCCAGTGCCGAGAACTCATATCTCCTTTCCGCACCCCGGGCAGCGAGATTGCCTTCCCATCCCCCTCCCCCTCGTCAACCAGCGCCAAATTTCCCCACTCCGTCATCTTACGTTTGTCCAACAGCTCCTAAGAGAGAGAGAGAGAGAGAAAGTGTGATGGTGAGAGAGAGAAAATGACAGAGGAAAAATGAGAGCAAATAAGAGGAAGAAAATGAAAAGAGAAAATGAGACTGAGAAAGACAGACTCAGCACATTTTAATTTTTACAATTATATGGCATGACAGTATTCTGATAACCAAAAAAGAAACCCACTGCCACAACGAGTTATCGTTTTCTAATTAGCAACCAGTTAACTTTGATATGCATCATCCAATACAGACCAGTAGGCCCGCACCATGGCTGTTACTAAATTCACTGTAGAGCACAGTCTGGAACTGGAAATAGTTCAGTGGATCTGTCAGTTATGAGCAGCTGCTGGAGTTGGCCACACAAACAGAGTTAAACTCATCTAACACACAGCTCATAATGGGCTACGCTGTATCAAGACACAGCCATAAATTATGTTTTATTGATCATTTGTGGTAAATAACTTTTAAATATTACATTTAATATTTAATGTGAACATGAAAGATGATAATGATTCTGGAAATGTTTTGTTGTACCTAAGAATAACAGATCTGTATTTTAATACAGCATATACACACATGTACACACATTCCATAGATTTTTGAAACTGTTGCATCTAGGATCTCACAAATTTGATAAAGATAAGCCATCTCTTAAATTACAGAGTAAAGACCTCCATGACAGTAACACTTAAGTAAACACAACACACCAGCATTCCATCGAAGGACAGGTTGCACGAGATTTCAAACTTCTTCATGAGAATCTGGTCTGCCACGGAGTAGATACACACGTTCTTCGACCGACCCCCAGCCAGAATACACTTGCCATCTGCACTGTAGCAGATGGTGTTGAACGCTCTGTAATGAATGAAATACACACGACAGTTAAAAAGGAATGCTATTTAACACCAACAGGACAAAACAATTCAATGTCAGTACTTCATCAGACCTGAATTTATATATATATATATATATATAGTTTAGAATGCTAACAGCCTGTGTTGTTTTAGGTCTCCTCACCCATGTAATAAAAACATGTATTAAAAAACTTTTTGACAAAGAGGCTGGTCGGTTATTAACAAGAATGTTTTTCAGTTATAAATCTAAAATGGGGAAGGCAATTGTCTGGTCCACACCCCAAAATTTTGCGATTTAGATGTGAGCAGTATTTCTTTTTCTTTTTAACAGATTTTTAAAAATTATAAATATTTTTTAAATCTTTTTAATTATATACCCACTCACATCATTTTTTATCCCAAAAAAATCACCAGTAAGAACGTTAACGTGTAAAGTATTATAACAAACAAACCCGGACATACTTTCCAAATGATGACTTCTTGGCTGTGATTTTGTCTGTGTCACGTCGCCCCAGACCGAGGTCATGTCGCCCCTCCACTGAGCCGGTCTGTACGGCTGTGTGGGGGTCCCAGAAACTGATAGTCGCGTCCAGCGTTGCCACTGCCAGCTGTTGACCGTCTGGGCGAAATGTCACTGCCAGAACTGTAACACAAATGTGACGTCAGTGTCTTAAGCATGGTGTCAGTCACATGTGATGTCAGTGACAAAAATATGATGCCAGTGACACATATGTGACATCAGTGACAAATGTAATGTCAGCGACACAAACATATCAACGACGAGCTGAATGGAAAGGTAACAAAAAGGTGACAAACGACAATGTTTCAAAATACTGGTGTTTGGGTTATTAAAGAGACTGCTTACGGTCACCCCAGCACAATAAATACATCATCTGTTGCATGTCACAGAAAGATATCAAAATACTGGTGTTTGGGGTTATTAAAGAGACTGCTTACAGTCACCCCAACACAATAAATACATCACCTGTTGCATGTCACAGAAAGATATCAAAATACTGGTGTTTGGTGTTATTGAAGACTTTGCTTAAGATCACCCCAACACAATAAATACATCAGCTGTTGCATGTCACAGAAAGATATCAAAAATGGATCATGTCAGTATCATAATTTACAAATTATTAAACAAAATAAAGAGCTCTGAAAAATAAAACCATTAAAATTCTATTATATTTCTATTGAAATGTTAACCTGTTTTGTTTTTATCTCTCTATCACCAATGACAATTAATACAAAAAATATTTAATAATTTTAAATGTCTCACCATCAGTGATCAGTGACAGAGACTCTTTGGCTCCCTTGGTTTCAAACACGTCCCACAGCTTGACGGTTTTATCCCACGATCCACTAGCCAAGATGGCCGACACTGGACTGAAACTAAGTGAGCTGATTGGTCCTTCATGACCAGTCAAAACCTGAAATACAAAACACAAACTACAATTCTACATTTAATCAGTTAAAGGTAGGAAATTAGGGACTATGTTTTCTTATTACAAATAAACAGATAATATTACAAGTTCAACTATTGTTTAATGAAATGTTTCACAATAACTTGAAAAATAGCAATCTTATTAACACACCAATTAATGTAATAATCTTCTTTCAATAAACCTCTATATCAAACCATAATCTTGTTCAGCAGATTGTATTTTCTGAGATGATCTAAAAACAATCTCCATACCTCAAGAAGCCTCCCAGTCTGCATGGACCAGACGAAAATTTCAAACGTATCCAGCCCGCCCGCGCACACAATCTCACCGCTGTTGTCAATCGCCAGACACGAAAACTGGACAGGTCTCGGAGAGGTGAACGTACGGAAGTTACGATACCTGAAATTTAATATATAACAAATAAAATCCAGTATGGAATTCATTTGACAGAAATATTTTAATTTTATTTTTATTTTTGGAGAGGAATAAAATAATTCAACATTTGTTTGGTTTTAAAATTATTACATTTAGTTAATGCAATGTTAAAAATATATAAAAAATTGGAAGTCAGTAAAAACAAACATATAAATTTTTACATCGATATTGTTCCTACTTGACAAGAAGTTATGCTATGTATTGTATGACTACAAGAAAAAAGAAGCAGGTGTACCTGTTGAGGTCAAAAGCCCTGACAGTGCCATCTAGTGAGGAAGACAACACCACTTGTCCATTCTGGTTGAATGTCACCCCAGTTATCCCCCCTTGATGTTCACTGAATGTCACAAAACAAAACCCACTGCTCAGGTTCCACACTTTGACCTGAAAGAAATCAATCAGTAAATTCAGTTCATCATACTGGCATTCACATTTATCTTCAGTTATGGCATTTGTTATCAGTAATATGTGTTACATTCAGACTTTACTGCAATGGAAGATAAAGATAACTAGTTAGTAATACACAGTGGTTAGTAGATTTTAAGAATTCTAGTTCCCAATTATTGTTAAACAATTATTCTTGTTCATAAATATTACTCGAATGTAGGATAAAGATAATTAGTTATTAATGCTCAAAGTAAAGTAACATGATCTTTGTAAACAGAATAATCTTATGACTATGTAAACACGGCGTAATAACCAAGTGAAAAATAAATCTCGACGTAAACCAGATTTGGTCCATTTCTCTCTGCTAGACCCACAACATTTTATTCAATAGTAATAATTTGAATTTAACAACATACTCAACACTTAATTTTTTTTAAATTATTATACTGGAGTAAGTAACATTTTTAAATCTAAAGGTATGTAGTGGCTGCCTGACAAGGATTAATCTCCAATCTATAGCGTGCCAGGTGGACGCTTTCACCACTAGGCTATCAAGACACCCAACCTCAATTCACAACCATTACCATAAATAATAAACTGAATTAAAATACTTCTCACCTTGCCGTCGTCAGCGCCGGTGGCGACGCTGTGGGCATCGGGCGAGAACGCAAGGGCGGCCATGTTATTGAAGTGTCCCTGCTGCTTGAGCACATATGTCTCGCTCTGCCACTCCCACACCAGCAGCTGTCCCACCCCACCGCACCCCAGCGCCACCCACTCCCCCGTCACATTCACGTCCACCGCCGAGATGCGCTGGTCGGAAATACTGAAACACAGAGAACACTTCGGTTAAATGAACATGGTATGTACACAAATACATACAGAGAGACATACTTGTAGAGAGAGACAGAGAGAGAGAGACATACATGTAGAGAGAGACAGAGAGAGAGAGACATACATGTAGAGAGAGACAGAGAGACATACATGTAGAGAGAGACAGAGAGAGAGAGAAAGTAAAAAAAAAATTTAAATTATTATTTACTGATGCACTTGACACATTTTTATGAATGGTAATATTGGTGTAGGAAATATTTTATTTAGCTAACATTCCTAGCGGCTACCTGAAAGGGATCCAGCTGAGACTGACCACATACCAGACAGCTGCTTTCACCATTAGGCTATCCAGACAGACAGACAGACAGACACAGAGAGAAAGTGAGATAAATATACAGAACTTCTCTTATGTTATTTTTTGTATTCCTATTTATTGAACAAGTTTATTTTTTGCAAGAATATATACGAGACCGCAGGTCGAGTGGTACATTCTTTCACAAAATAAACGAGTGCAATAAATAGGAATAAAAAATAATGTTAAGTGAAGTTCTGTGTTTATTACATATCTTTTGTTTTTATTAACATTTGTAATATTGTTTCTAAACATCAAAATATGTTTCATATGTTGTAAAATTGACGACCAACACGTCTTTAATGTGTTTGGGTAAATGCTGTAACAGACTGTTAAGTTTGAATAAGATTTGACGTCATTTGTAACTCACATGACGTAATAACGTTAAAACCGAAAAGGGGATTCCCATTATAAAAGTTCTGGTCCAGATTGCACATATGCTATAGACATTCTTTTATTGCATGATTTTGATATTTGTATTAATATAGAAAGACTGAACAGGTATGTAATAAAAAGAAGAGAAAGAGGTGGGGAGAAGATAGATATATAAAAAAGAAAGTCCTCTGATTAAAATGGCACTATTAAAAAAAACACTATGTAGTTATAACTATAGGAAAATGCTAAAAGAAAAGATGAAAATGGGTAAATATGATTTTTTTAAAACATGCAAATACTAACAAACAATATTATACGATTACCTCCAAAAGATAAGACAAATTAACTAAATGGTTTTTTAAACAAACTCCACCTATGTCAATATTCAGTGTACCTGAGGGAGTGGATCATGTTGAACTCAGGCATTTCGTGGAGAAAGAACGCGCCGTCTTCGAATCCTGTGACTAGAATGTGTGTGTCCTTGTGGAATGCAGCGCTAGTCACCAGGGCAGTGGTCCCACCCTCACCACGGAATGACACCTTGCTGAAACGCAAAACACTCTTAGAGTTTTATCAGAAACACAACATCAACATGGAGTATATCAATGCAAATGCAGATTTTATTTTACTATTTCTTTACAAATGTTTCCATTACATTGTTTTAAATTTAAAACCATAAATGACTAAACATTTGTTTCTAATTTAAAAGATTTTAACATGTGCAATATTATATTTAACCTGAATGTTTTTTAATCTCAGACATTTAAAGAAATAGTATCAATGGCTTAACATTTTAGCCATTGAAAAGATATTATTAAATATGGTTTTACATACTTGAGTACTTTTCTGGTATAGAGGATTTTGTTTTCGTTTTTTTCTTCTTTTACTTCTGGAAAAAAAAGTAGACAAAAATATTGAGCATAAAATAAGTATTAATCCTGTGTGTTTAACTATGAAACAAAACTTACCTGAAACACAACTAATTATAAATACAAACGGTCACATCAGGTTCTGAGAAAGTGTACCTCAGTACCGTTTTCCAGAACACTGGCTTTGACAACTCACTTAACAAGCAGGTCTCTCTGGTTATTAATACAAGCCTTACAGAATACATCAGCATTTTTTAAATTAGGCCACTAAACTGTGCCATTATAGTCAATTATAGGCATGGCCAATGAATGTTCACATATATTGGCCTTCTAGCAAGAATGTTTTTCTAGAACCCATAAGAAAGAAATTGCTTTTTGTCAAGTGCTGTATTAGGCTGGTGTGTTATTTTATTGACCAACGGGTACATCAGCAATGAAAATATCTCTTGTATAACAGAAAACATTACTGCATGTAAGCTTATCGCTTAAGTTATAGCACTGGACTACACTGCAAGTATTAGACCAATCTACAACTCTGACATGCTTTAAATATTAGTCTATGAAGCTCTGCAGCTCAATACCTTCTTTCTTTTTCTTTGTTTTCGGTTCTTCCGTTTCCTCGGGCTGCTCTAATGGGTCAGTTTTCTCGGTGTATGGTATCAGTCCGTCTAGTCCGGTATCACACTGCCATACCGCCACACGGCCATTCTCCCCGATACAGTACAGCTGACTAGAGTCAAGGAACTTTACAACACAAACACTGGATCGAACTTTAAAACAAACACACATAATCATTCAAACATCAAAACAAACATAAAAGTTGTTTAATTTCAAAACATAGTTGTTTAATTTCAAAACAGAGTCATTTAACTTTAAAACAAGCATATTTGTTTAATTTCAAAATAAATATAGTTATTTAATTTGAAAACTAACACAACTTGAAAACAACACTTTTATAATTTTTTTAAAATATAATTGTTTAACAATCAGAAACTAAAAAACACACTGGTTCGAACTTCAAAATGAAGGCCGAGTGAGTCCTAATGGAAGTATAATTTATAATATTACAGTAATGCTATGGTAATACAGTTAAAATCAAGCCTTGCTCTATCAAACGAATGGAATAAAAGCAAGGATACGTTGAGGGAGTCCTTCTCGAAGAACGCTGCGACCACGCTGTGAGTGTGGCCGCCCAGTGAGTACACGATCAGGTTGGTGAACCGCTGAGCCCCGTACACACGTGTGTTCATGTCCTTAGAGCCCACACAGAATGCCCTGAAAACAGCACACACACACATGGCTAGCATTAAGCACTGATTTCTACATTGCTGTCCATCTCAAAATTACAGGTTAAATTTCACAACTCTGAAATATTTTTTAAAAGACACATTAATTTAGTTAAATCTTCACTACTTCAATAATGCTATTAACTGGGTGTTGTGTATTTTGAACGTCCAGAAAGTTCCGTGCTTCTGTTAGAGGCAATCAAGCTAGACTGGTTGATGAATTATTGTAAACCCGATTCGATTAACTGTCTAAATGATTGAATAATAAAAATACTCTAGACTGTGCATCTTTAAGGCTATACCGTGAGTCAGATGTCCAGTCTAAGCAGACTGTTTCGTCGAGTGCGCCGTAGAACGTCTTGTAGAGAACGAACGGGTTGAACTCACGTGACCGGCCGGGCGCATGAAACACCAGCACGTGCTTCTCCTTGGTCACTGCAAATTTCCTGAAGAAAAAAAGTATGGCCAGGAATAGTCATTCTAACATCACAGTAATAAAGATTGTTTTATCGTAAAACTACAATTGTCACATATCATTAGCTAAATAAAACATTATTATTATTATTATTATTATTATTATTATATAATTTGCTGAATTACTAAAAGTATAGTAAAAATATTTTATCTACAACATTTTTCCTTCAAGCAAAGGAGCAAGCATTAGTTTCTAGCTATTTACAACAATAAAATCAAAACAAACATGAAATATTTTGTCTATATATTTACCCATAATTGAAAGGAAGAAATATTTTCTTTAATAATGCACTCAACACTCATACAGTTAAAGACCATTCAAACAGTGAAACATTGAGAAGGGAAACCTTCCGATTAACAGCAAGGAGTTACCATCCTATAAACATGATAGTACAAAACACGGTCTTTGTAATACCAGTCGTGGGGCAGTGCATTAAAGGGAAATAATTCAATGGGTCCACAAGGTGGGATCAATCATATGATGCAATGCACCACACTTGGTCACTAACCTACGTCACGTGCTCAGTACCCAGAACAATAACACAAAGGTTACACTGTCACTTAAGGGCTTACATTATATGCATGTAAAAACTATATTAAAAAAATAAAAAATCCATTAATAAAACAAATAATGTCCTACGTAATTAACTGATAAAATAAACACATACTTTCCATCAGGACTGAACTTGATGGCATGTACAGGTCGGTGGAAGTGGTACACCCCTGTGACCGTCTTGCTGATCAGACTGCACAGCATTGCCTCCCCTTCTGAAAACACACACAGGCCATGATTTTTAACAATGTGCTCAACAAAGTTAATTATGGGAAAGACAGAAATGTTTTATTTAACAACACACTTACATATTCATTATATGATATCAGATGTGGTAATGGACAATTCCGATTAGGAGCAAATGTTCTTTTATATGTGCTATTCCAAGGACAGAACAGCACACACCATAGCCTTTGTTACACCAGTGGTTGGAATGAGAAATAGCTCCATGGATCCACCAGATATGACGACCATTATCACAAGACAGCTTATGATGCTGCTACTTTATGTCAAGAACGGGGTTTCATTTTTAGAAAGCTTATTAAACCAAAAGAAAAATCACACCAATCATCTTTGGAAGAAAGGAAGGAAAGAAATGTTTATTCAATGACACACTCAACACATTGGTATACAGTTATATGGCATCAGGCATATGGTTAAGGACCATGTAGATAGAGAGGAAACCTGCAGCTACCACTTCATGGGCTACTCTTTACAATCAGCAGCAAGGGATCTTATATATGCACTATCCCATAGACAGGACAGGACATATCACGACCTTTGATATACCAGTTAAAACACCTTTGGATTAGTTTTATAAAATTAAATGTAAAATGCACAAATCATTGTTCAAACAATAGATATTTTTTGTCATGTTAAAATTGTATTTGCCAAATATTCTTAAAGCCGTTACCAAGGTTCAAGATTAACTTTTGTATCACTAGGCTAGTGGATTATTAAGTTTTAGAACTTATTAGACCTTTTATCAACTAGGCCGAACCGTTGAATGACAAAATATACCTAAACGGCTTCATATTGTATTAAAAAAATCAGTGTGTTCTATTTTGTCACTGGGTAGGGCGAGTGTGATAAACACACATAAAGAGTAACTTAAGGTTGAAAAACACGCACCTTCATTAACCAGAATGAGCGTGTAGCCGTCGGGAGACAGAGCCATGCACATGATGTTCAGCTTACTCTCAATGGGAAGAGTCTCAGACTTGTTGCTGAAACAAACATGTCACTGTTAACATGTACAAAATAACAAACGAAATCACATGTCACTGTTAATGTACAAAATAACAAACGAAATCAGACGTACAAAATACTACACATTAAGTATCATGAGTAATCATTTACAACACTTTTTTTTAAAATGCAACTCCCTAACTCAAAATATTTTAGTAATGCTTACAATAAAAATATTAAAATGTTATTAAAGTGATAAAATATGTCAAAAACCATGCCAATCTCCAACAATAATAATTTGGCAGAGAAGAGATAAGAACTACCATCATAATCTATTTTATCTTACTATGCATTCTTATAGAAATAGAAATACCAAGACCAAAAAACTACTTTTTTGTATCTAAATATAAAGATTACTGTAAATCAGGAAATATTAGCAGCATTATTTAGTGAACTCCACACCAGTCACATATTAGCAACATAAAACTTCAGTGAGATCGGATTTTTAAAATACATGTTTTTTTAAAAACATAAACAAGAAAATGTAAACCTTGTTTACAACTCATTAATCAAAATAACACCGGCAAATTTTTCATATTTCGCATATTTCCGAGCACTGATTTAGCCCAATGTGTGGATAATGGTGCTTTGCTTAAGGTTACCAGTATGTTGTCTTTGACAGTTTAGCGTTAGTGAGAAATATCGCTATAATAATTTACACCTCATGTGATCTCAACAACTAAATGCCATAAACTTGTATCAAATCATCGAGGTAATAAAACACTCTCTCACGCCTGTCACTCCGGTTTAGAGTAGGTAACAATCCTCAATTGAGCTTGCAACCATCCTGGTCACTGACGCATACGCTGTATTTACCACTAAAAAAATTCTGGTTCCCGCAAAATCTTGGCTTTTTTTATATTTAATGACTTACTAATTACTACTTACTCCAAATTATTGTGATTTAAAGACAGTTTAAAGTTCATTCATTGAAAACAGGAACTTTGAAGGAGGTTACATTACGGAGGTTACATTACAAGCCTCGTTTATGTTTCGGAAATTGCTGAATGATTACAGAACATGACAAAATAGTCTTGTGTAATTTTGTCTTCAGTTTATATTTAGCATCATAAAATGTTAGCACTTTTAAACATTCGCTAAAATTTTATGCTCACTAACATTTCCTGGTTTTTAAGTATTTGACAACAATATAATCTCCATGAACACCTATACAAAACACTGTGTAAAACCAAATTAAAATGTCTTATTAGGACAAGAACTGTATATTCAATCTGACAGAGGATTAATTTATTACTTTTTTAGGTCAAATACTGTCACTCGGTTTCCGACAGGACTAATGACGCTGCTGCCATCTGGTGTGAATGTGACATTCCCTTTTCGGTACACCGACCCCAGCAGGTTGGAAAACTGAAATGGAAACAGAATTAAGAATAAATATCAATTATAAATCATGTGACCAACTGAGCTAGGTTCTGTCAAAGAAAGTGAACATGTGTATCCATGTGTGTGTGTCTATATGGCCGTAGGAACATGGTTATTATTTTTAAATTAATATCATTAAAATATTTCTGTTTTTGGTTTTTTGGGAAACGTGTGTGTGTTAGAGAGAAAGAAAAAGAGAAACAGAGCGAGCGAGAGAGATAGAGGGAAGGAGGGGGAGAGAGAGAGAGAGAGATCCAAGATGTTGCTATGGTCCTGAGTGTGCCATGTGTCTGTTTCTACACATATATTTTAAAGTAAACTTGTTTTACATGCACAAGCTGTTATAAAGGGTTGGGCCAAAAAGCTAACTCAATTCTGCTTAACATTAGTTGCATTTCTTTATAAAAAAACAGTAAATAGCATTGTTTTGACAAGCTTGTATGACTGGTAAGAGTATGTTATGATTAAATTTAAACACTGAAAAAAGTGATGTTGCCTTATTAAAAAATAAGTCATTTATTTAATCAAATTTAACAAAAATTAATTCCCAATTAATCTTACACGGGCCGATCAGAGTCAACCAAAGAGCCGTATGTGGCATGGGGGCTGTAAAATGCCCAGGTGTGTTTAATGATAAAACAACCTATTAGTATATTATAATTTTTTGGTGCCGTTTTAGGCCAATTTAGGGTGTCTTAGAGTATATATATCCTTTTGGAGGGTGGGGTATTTTGGTGCTGTTTCACAGTATATTGAGGGTGTCTTGCAGTAAATAAATGGATCACTTCACAACTGGTGTAACAAATGCTATGGTATGTGCTATCCTGCAAACCATAAAGTAGCCCATGTGGCAGTAGGATTTCTTTATTACAATCATTAAAATAATTGTGTAACCATGTATCTAATGCAATAAAAGCCTGCTGATATAGGCCTAACAGTAACCGTAGCCCAGATTTTACAGATGGAAATCATAGAATAAGAATGATAGATTCAAGATTGATAAAATATTCGAATTATTTAAAATCTTGTTTCTAAAACATAAGAGGAAAATGTGGGTCCCAGTTTTATTGAGATCCATTGACATACTTTCTCTTTCTGCAACTTACTTTGTATGAAAATTTCATGACTGAATTAAATGACAGGATAAATATTTTGAGTCTATTTTCATAGATATTGCACGATCACATTTTTCAACACGTGCTTCCGGTTTCACCATGTTTTTGATAGGTTTGTGTAAAATGCTACAATTGTTTTCATTGGTTAACGCAACAAGCACTCATCAAATGGGAGCTGTTCATAGTAAAGTAGTCAGAAAATCACATGATCATATGACATACGCATTATTCGCCATTTTTGATACGATTCGTGTGGGAGTTGTGTCTTGACTTTTTTAACACTTACTATCTCTTTATTTTGTAAAGTAACACAACAGACAGAAAGAAAATGTCAGGGACTGAAGGTTTTCCAGAAGATGCACCTCCATATACTTCATTCTTTGGAGTAATGGGAATAACAGCGGCTATGTCGTTTTGCGGTGAGTCCGGCGAAGCTGTCATTATCGATCACATCATTACATATTTAATGTGGTAGCTATGCTACGCTTAATTATTTTCTAAATTATTTCGTTGGATTTATAAAATACAACCAGTATATACATGTTTAAAACTAAATATTGACTATTCATTACACCTAAATATTAACTAAGAAATTTCTGATTTATTACCCTAATTTTACAAGATATTTGTCTTGAAAAATGGAAAACCATCAATATGGTGTGGGTGTAATGTTATGATTTATTAATATATTTGACTGATTATTAATTTCCCTATACAAAGATTCCCCATACAACAGAATAAAATTATAATTACTGGACTGTTTTAGCATTCAAACTACCCATTAAAATGTTGTTTTAGCCTAAATTATATTGATATTTAAAATGTGAGCTAATTCTGGTTTCAGGTATCACCATCATTATTGAGCTTCGTCATGTTTTAGCATATTAGTATAATTAAAGGGTTTGATGTGATTAAAATAATGAAATAATAATAAATTACAAATGTTTAGAATTTTCTTCAACAGGTCTGTGGTCAGTTGATATTCTGGGTTGGATTAATTAAGCGTTATATTGATGGATGAGGTGGACAGTTTGGAACATTTCTTGTGTTGGAGTTGTATAAATTTAAAATTGTAGTGATGTCCTTTTGTCTGTACAGTAAAAATAAAGAGCAGATAACTTTCTATTAGTTCTGTGTTTCTAGGTGACTGGTAACAAAAGCTCAGATATAATGTGATTAAGGCTGTATTCAGTAAACAAAAATACTAAAGAAAACATGAACCCCCATCAGGGAACCATTGACCGTTTCCCTATAACCAAATATCAGCTAGCATTGATATTTGATTAGTGTTGCCGATATAACTCCAAGAGCAGTGACAATAGTTTTGAAGGCTTACAATTTTAGCTCATCCTATATTAGATCAATATATTTTCATCTTAAAATTGTAATCAAAATGGAAAATTATTTGGAATACATATTTCGATAAAAGATTAACTTATGTTAATTAGCTACTTAATATTTTTATTATTTTTAAAAATCTTTGGCATATTTGCTGTTTATAAAACAATAAGATATAATGAAAGGTCCTAAAAATAGATATTTATTTAATATTGTATAATTGAAATATGAAAGAAAACTCATATAAACACTTATTTTTTAAAGATTTTGAATTGTCAAATTTAGCTGTAATCAGTGAACTCTTTATAATTTGGTTTGCTTTAATGTTCTGACTACTGAATTATTTTTTGATAAAAAACGGTGTTAGTAGGTGCAAAAATAAGTTTTTGCTTATTTACTGAATAATTTTTTTAAGGTAAAAATATAAAATAATGTGAATTGGTACGAATTATTTTCATCTTTTTTCATGTTTAGGTAACATTTTATACCAGTTAAAAACGACCGAAATTGGACAAAAAATCAACGAAGTCGGCTTAACTTACTTAAGTTACAAGCTAGCTGTCCGGCAAATCATCCGTTATTAATAATCCATGTACTTTGTTGACTCCAATTTTTTTCTGAAACAAACTTCAATATTTCATCTGTCATTTCGTAACTTTCAATGCGCATAAAACGATCAAAATTACCATCAAATAGCTGATTCAATCAGCTATCAATTCCTCAAAGTGATCATGACATTCCGCCATTACTGTCAGACAAAAACACCCGAAGAAAATCATATTTTTAAATTAAAATTTCTTCATATTTTTGAAAAAACAAACCATAGCCATAAACACATTGGCCCATTTCCTGTTGCTTGGGCATGTGCACTAGACGTTTCCGGGTGCAAAATGGCTGGGAAATCGTTTTAAAGTGACACACTACGATCAGCAATTTCCGACTCGGTTTTCATGACGTTGGGCGAGATATATCGCCTGCAGTAGTCAAAAGGTTAAACTGCTAGGTGATATGTCGTTGACCTAATGCTGAGAGCACCCACTTGACACATGGTCAGTCTTAGTCCTCAGTGTGCCATTAGGGTGTTTTCCGATTAAAATATTTCCATTGCCTATATAATTATTAATAAAAAATATAATTTAAAAATAACTAAACCACTAGAAAACCTGTATTATCTATACTACTTGGTAGGTGATCAAACAGGTAAGCTTCTTTTAGGTTTAGTATGCAGTACGGAATGAAAAAAGTGTTGGGCATCTCAATTTATTATGTTGCTGTGTTCTTTATCGACAAATATTCTGTGGAATAACTCGTAGAAGTGATGTAGCGTCCTACTAATATTAGCTCTTGAATGTAGCAGTTGCAGAATCCACAACAAAAAGTCGTCAGTGTTGTAATTGTTGAGCCTAAAACATTTGTTAATAGTTTATACCCAGTGAGTTATTGGTGGGGAAAAAACCAGCATTCATAAGTATTACTATAATTATCTTTGTTTTTATTTTAAAATATTTTTTATTAAACAGTTTATTAATCAAATGTACAATTTATCATGTATTATTACTAATTATAAAGATTACTAAATCCTGAAAATATAAGTGGTGTAAAGCAAATTCCTAGTTTTAATTTGGCTAAAATATTTCTAAAATGAGAAAGTTGGATTTTGTTTCTTTATTGAAAATTCTTTTTGAACACATATTTTAAATTTTAAATCCTCAAAGTATTACTTTCTGTGTAAAAGAAAAGAAGTTTAATTTTGAGCTGACAGTATATTGAAAATATTAGAATCTGGTTTACATTATGAAAGCAGTGCTGACTGGCTTGTTCTCTATTTCAGCTATCGGCGCTGCATATGGGACAGCCAAATCCGGTACTGGGATCTCGGCCATGGCTGTGATGCGTCCAGAGCTGATCATGAAGTCTGTGATCCCAGTTGTCATGGCGGGTATCATCGCCATCTACGGGCTCGTGGTGGCCGTCGTTCTGTCACAGAACGTAGAGGAGAAGGGTTACACGTTTTATAAGTACGTTACTGGACACAGCAATTAAAACTTGTATGTGGTCATCACAACAACTACCACTTTAGCAGGCAATGTTAAACTTTATTAAAAAAATACAGAATTTGTAAAATTTGTGAAGTTGCCTTACATGTGGTGGGAGATTGACCAAGGATTGAATGAAATTTTTATTTAACAACACACCTAACACATTTTACTTACAATTATTTGGTTGAGGATCACTCAGATAGTGAGAAAATCTTCTCTTTTTTAATGTACCATCCTGTAGATAGGATAGCACATAGCATGATGATCTTTGATACCTGGGCATTGATTCATGTGTAATGTTTACCTGTAATCAGTTTCATTCCTGAATATGCTTGTTATTTCTTTTAAGTTAGCTAAACCTTTAAGGTTTAAGTTGTTTTTCAATGTGCATTTAATAATAACGTAAAAAAACCCATGTCTTTCAAACCTGGAATGTCTTTATAGTTACAGAACATGATGGAATGTACCAATTAATAAATTAGATTTTGATGTCACCTTTTGTTCTGAGCTAGTCACTTCTACTTTTAACTACTAAATTAGTACCTGCACTGTTAGTGTTACATTTTTGAAATAAATAGCAGTTTTCAGTCCTTTGTAATAATTTTTTTCTTAATACATAAGTATTAGCAATAAACAATTTGTGCATTATTCCAGTGGTATGTCTTGTGCTGCTGAAATCCAGTCAGTACAAAACTGATCTAATGTTAGTGAGCTTAATTTTTTATTATTTTTTTTTATCAAAAACACATCTACTGAATTAGTAAAATTTTGTGTGCACTGCATTAAGTTGCATTCTAATGGTCAATATTTAAATTTATAAAATCCTATTAATTTTTTAATGTAAATTTATTAAAGTTTAGATATTGTGTGTTAATGATTCAAGTTGGCAGGTGTCAGTTGGACTAATGGCTTCTACAATTTTCACTTTGTCTTATGTGTAAGAGTTGGAAAATATTTGTTAATTTGAAAAGAGAAAAATACTTGTTAACAGAAAAATACTTGTTAATCTGAAGCTGAAAGTATTTGTTCTGCATAATTTGAAAACTTGTGTATTTGAAACCATTATTTAAGGTTTTTTATTTAAGGTTGTGACTATTTGTTAGGCATAATTTTAAAACTTATAAATTTGAGGCCATCTGTCTGGGATAGAGATGCATTGTTGTCAAATGATAGTGACTGCCACTGTATTTCACACTGCGTCTCGTTTGTTACAGGAGTTTCCTGCACCTGGGCGCAGGGCTTAGCGTCGGACTGAGCGGGCTGGCTGCAGGATTCGCCATTGGCATCGTGGGCGACGCGGGCGTGCGTGGCACTGCCCAGCAGCCCAGACTGTTTGTGGGCATGATTCTGATTCTCATCTTCGCTGAAGTACTTGGGCTTTACGGACTTATCGTTGCCCTCATTTTGTCAGTGAAACAGTGATCTCTTCAGCACGGAGCTAGCTCACACGAAACGGTCTCTGCAGTGAAACAAGGCACTTTGACTACATACAGTGGGACGAGGTGGAGAACTTTATTTCACTGGAGAGGTCTTGTGTTAATCTCCCCATGCTTTTGTTTGTATCAAGGAAGGCCAACCGAAGTATGACGAGATTGAATTTCAGGACACTTGTATTTCAGTTAAGTGACTGTTTCAGGACCCCCTTTCACTACTAGTACAGTCTTGTTGTTTTTATTCATTTTTGTTATGTGATTGCCAACTAAATGGATAAAAGTAAAATATTAAAGCTTCAGCTTAATGGGATAACTAATATATGGATTGAAGACCAGGTATGTTGAATAGTGCTTCAAGTAGGTAGAGTAGGTATTATTATACACTATGATCAAAGAACTGATATGATAATGCTGTGATCTGTTCATATGATTTTGATTTGAAATATTTAGAGAAATCTGTATTATGTTAAAGCAACGAAAAGGCTTGTGCCAATAGCTGGTAAAGCAATGGTGGTGGGATATATCGGACTGCAGTATATTATCCCAGCATGCAGTGGGCAAGGTTTCCCCAACAATAATTTTGGTTTATGATGCATTTCAGTATGTCTCTAGCCTCAATCTTTGCATTTCACTGATTATACAAGATGTTATGTTGTCCATATTCTTAAAATTCCTCTTCAGGAAAGAGGGTAAGTGGCCAAATTGTGAATTGTTTCACTGTTGACTGAAATACGAGGTAATGAAATTGATTTTGAACAAATTGTATATGGCAGTGAGCCTAGTGGATCCCACCAACAGATCACTAACCTAGTAGTCGATAGTTTATGAATCATGGACATTTCTCTTACAGGGCTAGCTCTTGGGGTCAAATTATCCTATTGCAATATGAATTAAGCACAAATTATGAACTATTACATCTACTACAACTATTTAACCAGATTGATTTTTAAGTATGAAATGTGTAATCAGTGAATTCCAGAGTTGGCCTTGTGATAGAACTGTCTTGTTACAAATTAATTTTAAAAAATTAAACTCCAAATTAATAAATATTTTAGTAATTGTAAATTGAAACACACATGGCACATTGTAATCTGTCTAGGCTGATCAGTAGATAATGAGTTCATGATCTTTTAGTTGGCAAGTTTGCGTCATCTTGAAGACGTCCACTTGCTGACTGGTAGCTGCTGTTACGTTGTATATATGTTTCTGTGCATGTGTTGTGTGTACTCGTGGCTGCGGTGCTCCAGTCGTGTATGAAACGTGTATTTATGTTGTGTAGACGTAAATGTGCAGTCTGTACAGATCAGTTGGTGATGTGCTGCAGCACGCCACTGTGTGATCACCTGTCAGTAAATTGTTCACTGTGAGAATTCATTCAAATATTCTAATCCTGGCCCTAGGTTTTCAAAGCGGTCTTAGTGTTACGATATCATAGAACTATTCTAAGTAATGACACCACAGTCGTAATTATGACAACAGTACTGTAGTGCCAAGGTGGCTTCAAAATGTCTGGGTGCTCTTGTTTAAAGTAACGATGTGACATCCTTTTTATGTAATTAAATGACCATTAATGTTAAAAGAAATGGTGCAAATGTTGTGGTGTTTGGATGTTTTTCTTTTGGGGGGGTGGTAGGGGTGGGGATGTAAATAGTAAACAGTGTAACTCAGTGGAAGTGTAGCATTTTGAAAACAGAAAACTGGTTGTTTTTGCCAAAATGTATATCATAATACTTCTTTTTAACTTCCAGCGCTTGTAATATCTTTTGTGGGAAAACATTTTCTTGCTTACATTCCATGAAATTAAGTACATTAAGCTGTATATTTTGCACATTTGAACAAGTCCAATCGCATTTCTCCAAAGCAGTATCCTCCACCTTTTTAAATTTAAATTTCATTTTCACATGTAATTAATCATTAAATAAATTCTGTTGTCATGTGTATCAGTATCAGTGATTGGTAGGAAATAGGTGTTGTAGAGTTTTATCATTGATGTGTTAAGTTACATATATCCTTGTAGACCGTCAACTTAACTTTATTTAGGACTATTAAATTTAATAGAATTATGTTATGAATATTGCAATAAAGATCTAAAAAGCTGGCCTGCTGTTGACTTGTTTACACCTATTAAATACTGTATATTGGCCGTTTACTATTAATTGTGACATGCTCAAGGGTAAGCTGGCCATGTAGATGGGGGTCTGCGTGTAACAGGGTTGTTGTAGCAGATTGTTAGACCTGCAGCCAGTAGACGGGAAGCAGGAGTGTGTTTATGTAGCGTTTGCTGTTTTCATTGTCATGATGTATACAAAATAAAGCAAGAGTATCATCCTCCAGTGTCTCGTCTTTTCTGTACTTGGTGTCGGTGAGAACCAGTTTGACAAAACACTTCAGTTGTCACAAGTATTGATCAGGTCACCGGGTTGTTACTGAACATGACTTGAGACAGAGTGAACAGACATGTCTCAATTAGCTAAATGTTGGCTATAAATTCTTTAAAACGTGCAGTATGGTTATGTTTGGAAGTGGGGGAAAAAAACAAAAGTGTATACTATTAGCATATATGGTGGTTCCATTTGAACAGCAGAAAGGCTACTAATATTGGTTAAATAGATGCTCAGAAAATATTTTCCTTAACACCTGTAATGTCAGTTTAAGAAATGGATGAAAAGGCAGCATGTATATTCCACTACCATGTTAAATTATAGTGTGTATGTGTGTGTCATTTGTCATTATGATACCATGAGAAGCTGGTGGAAACTCAGATGGTGGGGGTGAAGTGTTAAAGTAGGTCAGTGTGGGAGGCCTGCAAGTACATTTACCGATGTTGTTATTAGTTGGCTGGTCCTTGGCCCATAAGTGTAGAAATCCTGTACTGAGTGTGAATGCCAGCAGTAGAGATACACACCGGACGGTTACGTCAAGTGTTAAATGACTACGTAGTGTTAGATAGGAATGTGTAACAGCACACAAGGCGACCCAGTCTTACTAAGTGCAAATGGCAGCAGTTTAGAATTGGACTGATCATTGTTTAGTAGTTTAAAAGAAAAACAAAACAATTATGCATAAAAATGCCTAAAAGGATAATTATTTCAGCCTAAATCTAAAGTAGCATTAACATTGATAAACCATAACAAGAATATGAAATGGTGGTATCACCAACAAGGTTTCTGTTGAATGGTTGTTTTAAATATGCATTATGTATTGAGAAGAAATGTTGTGTGTTGGATGAGTCCTGCAGCTAATAACAAATCTTGTTTTCAAAAGTAATCCTCTTTACCACCATGGCACATGGACAGATATTTTATGAATGGACACTGATATGAATACATATATGTAAAAATGTATGCATATTTACTAGGACAGTCTGTGAGATGACCAGTTTTCAAGTTGGACATAACTCCTACTCTTCCCACAGTCTCCACCTCAGTGTAGCTGTTAAAAATCATCAAATATCCCCAAATATTCTCTATTAATTTCAGCAAAAAGAACAACAGAAAACCGTATACATATAGATTTTTTATTATTCTTGTGTAATAATTCAGCACTCATACAACTATACTATGATTGCATTGGTCTATTAGCACTGGTGACATGCTTCCCAACAAGTGTGGAGTAGATCACTGGATCCCCACTGACACTGTGACCCTGCACAGCAAGTCTTACAGGCATGTCTACTTCCATCTATGATGATGCACTTAGAAATGTAGCTGGTGATTCTGCTTGATTCGTACTAAACACATTTTGAAGGTTGTGATGTCTGTGTGGACTGCTTATTCTGCCTGTGACATGGCTGGTGGTGTGTGTGACTGTGTGTCTGTGTGTGCTGTATTCTGCACTGGTGTCCAAGTGAAGTAGTCTACTTGTCCTGCAGCGCGCGCTCCAGCAGTTCGTGCAGCCGCTGAACCATGCTCCTTGTGTCGTCCACCAGACCCGCGTTGATCATCGCATTCTCAAACAGCTGAAAGAAAATAATATAAATTGGCATTGGTATTGTGTAAGAAATATATTTTGAGAAAACAAACAAAAACCCAGCAGCTCGCTGATGTCAGCCAACCTGAAACAGATCCTCAGCCATACAAAAAACTTCTGGGAATAAGAACGCTGTACACTAAATTAAAAACAAAAAGTATTGAACAAACAAACCCTAAAACAACAATCACAACACAGACATGAAGATAGCTATCAGGACTAACATGTGCCTAAGCTTCCTCTGCTTCGTTTTGTGGTATATGGTAAACGATTTTCTACTAAACAGTTAGTACAGCACACCAACTGCTACAAAACAGGCTGACTGCCTCGTTGCCTCATCCACCAACAAACACAGCAATACAGTTACAAACTGTTCATGCTTGTTTATTTTCTCATTCAGTGTAACTGAATGTTCTGTAAGTATGAAATGGGGGGGGGGGGGGAGAAAAAGCCCATTAAACTTGATAAACATCATACAAACTATAATAGATTAAAAAAAAAAAAAAATGATTATTTCTTTTTAATGTGCTATATTTACATTTTAATATGCCATGACTAAACTGTTATTTGTGACCAATTTGATATTACACGTTCTTGTAACACACACACACACACACACACACACACACACACACACACACATATGCATGCTACAGCCTACAAACGATATATAAAATTGAGAAGGTTCACTGATATACATGTATCCACACGAAGACTTGGTGTTTTAAATCTGGTACATTCCTTTCACTGTGGTCTCAGTGTGGTATGAAGTTTTCACACAGCTAAATCTTCACTCATGCCCACTGCCACTCTACACACAAGTAGGTCAGTTCACAACATGCGTGGATGGTTTAGTGTGTGACAAATTAGTGTTGATAACCTGTAATGCTAACAAGGGCATTTTGCCACCACGTCAGACCAAAACCTTTACTTTTTCACTTTACTTCTGATGCCACTACCACTACTACTAAATAATAATAACAACAACAATAATAATAATACATTAAAATAATAAATGTCTACCCAGCCCATAACAATCTACTTGACATCTTTCAGTCTAAGTATGGGGCTTTATGGCTAGATTCCCTGAAGTACAGGTGTCACTATTTACAAAATAATTCTACTTCTAAATCACAGCTCATGTGCTTACATGTAAATTCCAAACAAAGCTTAATCTTTTTTCTTCTTTTTTCTCCATATTTCATGTTATTTATATACAAGAACTAGGTTTTAACATCTCGAGATACAACTGTTTTGTCTGAAACTCAACGAGGCTCATTGCAGACAAACAGTTGTATTTCTTGGGTTAGGATTTCCCTGTCTTATTAACTAACCAGTTGTCTACAGGTCAGGTACAGGAGGTTCACCACACTGCAATAGTTCATAATTAACTCTTATGAAACACCACTATTAATTATTAACAGCTTGTCACTCTTTGGCAGTTTAATTTGTATTAAACAAAAATGCCTTGTCCAAATACTTCAAAAGAAAGATAATTTTTCCTAGTTCATTTACATTTAAACCAAACAATTTGTTTCCTCAGTAATTTATATTACAAGTGGTTACACCAAGATACATTAAATTCTTCAGCTTGATTTGGGTTCTTCAGCCTGATATTTTCTAATAGCCAAGCCGATTCTGTCTCCAGGAACTGAGTCAAAGTGATTTGTCACACCTGCAGACAGTCTGCAACATACCAGATTAGCTGCTACAGCTTCCTGCAGTTCACTTTGTTTAGCATGCAATGGACCTTGTCTTGCACGGTATACTGGACACAGGCAATCACTCACACAGATATTACACTGCAGGATCTAATGCACAATAATAGCTTCAGACAGAAAAACTCCATATGGTTATCTGCTAAATGTTTAACATTTTAAAACATTCATATGATGTGGCAAACTATACTAATATTTTATAAATAACTACATAAATTAAACTGGTCGTTGCAGGTAATATTATTAATACTGTTATTGTTAGTTTATTTATTTCTATTTTTGAAATTTATTTAATTCATTTTTTAAAACAAATAAGCACAAATAAGTTTTTTCAATATAGATTAATTCATAGTAAGCTGATATGCATTATTTAATAAAGAGGAAATACTTAAAAGAATTACACTGAACTGTTTCATAGCCATAAACATTCAGTGTTATTGACAAAATGTGTTGTGAGACTAACACAGTGCCCGAGTAAACACATTTCATAATCATCAATTACAGTCACATATTAATTACTTTGATATTTTTGATATTATTATTATTATTATTATTATTATTATTATTATTATTATTATTATTATTATTATTATTATTATTATTAT
>JAUTBW010102819.1:0-16073 GCA_032361425.1 Peltospira smaragdina | reverse complement strand
CACTTGGTCAAATTTACATCAAAATGTCAACTGTCCTCATTGCTAACCTACTGAAAACAGAGATACAAGCATTCATGTGTAGATCGCTTCTTGTAGGCCCACACGATATTCCCTGTGTTTATTTCTAAAACATTTGCGCTAAAATGGGCGATACCATACCTATAAGATGACCTAATTTCTAGAGACAGGGTATCAGTGTTCATGAGATTTTAAACATCCCCCTCTACAAAAACTGGTCTTAATGTAGGATTTATTATACTTGATCGGACAGCTGATGCTAATGTATGGATAACTGTTCTGTTTTACAAAATGAACACAAACAAACCTAATTTTTTTTAATAATAAACAGTAAGAAATATTACCAAACATGATCTGTTACAAAATTCAAATTATAAGTAAATTATCAAAATTCTGGTTGTCACTGGTCTCGCAACATGTGACACATTTTACGCCATGTGGTTCTGTTGGAGTTTTTCTTCACGTTGAAACAAGAAATATTTTCATTGTTCTAAAATATCTAACAAATAAACGAATTTACAGTGGTAAGGAATGCTGTGGAAACTACTGATACTGTTATAAAATTCTACAACATGAAATGTTATCGTCGGAATGAATGATACCTAAATATATCCTGTTTCCGTTAATGTTTTTTCCCCCGTATATTTTTGATCGTTTGGCTCTGTGATACTTTGTGAAAATAAAATCGACTATATAGAGACTAAGTGTTATTTTAGGATGGAATTAAACAGCATTGTCAATATTATCGACAATTGATACTAATAATAAGTCAAAATTAAAATAAAGATTGTTAATTAATAAAATATATTTTTTTAAATTTGAAGTTAGAGCTAGTCGAATCAAATTACGCAAGATGAAACATTACACACGCTGTATATATGTATGTGTTTTTTAGTATAATTATGAAAAATTATAATAGAAAAATCTTTTTCAACATTTAAACATAAACAAGATAAAACTTTTTTTTAAGTTTGTCAATGTTTTTTAATAATAATTCACTGAATAGTAGTAGTAGTAGTAGTAGTAGTAGTAGTAGTAGTAGTAGTAGTAGTAGTAGTAGTAATAATATTATTATTATTATTATTATTATTATTATTATTATTATTATTATTCCTTGTTGGGTTCTAATTTCAAATGTTAGTGACGTCATAGCACAAAAGCTTGACGTATCGTATTTGATACGCTTAGTTTGACACGATGACATCATGCTTTAACCTAATTAAAAAAAATTGATGTTTAGTTTGTTCTTTGTTAAATAATATACAAACGCATATCATTTACTAAGCAATCCCACTTACCTGGGTCTAACATTTAATGTTTAAAAGGTCCTTGTTACTACAACATTGTTGTTTTGCATTTCGGCCTAATTTACAGCCTCGTTTTAAATAAATAAAATCCAATGCATGCTTGTTTTGTGATGAATATAAGACAAAATATACTTGTGAATAATTTTATGCTGCTGAATGCTCAAAGTACTTCTTATTTATTCAATCAATGTAATTACTTTTGCATATCATATTTGATACTGTAGGCGCTCTAGGGTTAACTTTCTGACTACTGAATTATTTTTTGTGAAAAACAGTGTTAGTAGGTGCACAAATACAATGTTTACACTTATTTACTAAACAAAAAATTAGGTAAAAACATAAAATAATGTTCGTAATTTAATTGGTAAGAATTATTTTCAACTTTTTTTTTATGTTTAAGTTACATTTTATACCATTTAAAAACTTTACGTACATTAGAAGCTTGCTGTCAGGCTATTATTAATAATCCATGTACTTTGTTGATTCTAAATTTTTTCGAAAGCCAACTTCAATAATTCGTTGGCCATTTCACAACTTTCGATATGCATAAAACGATCGAAATTACCATCAAATTACTTATCAATTTCTCAAACTGATTGTGACATTCTGCCATTACTGTCAAACAAAAACACCCGAAGGAATTCACATTGTAAAATAAAAATGTCTTAATATTTTTGAAAAAACAAATAAAAACAAACCATAGCAGTAAACACTGTGACCTATTTCCTGTTGCCTGGGCATACTCACTAGATGTTTCTGGCTGTAAAACGGCAGGAAAATTGTATTAAAGGTACATATTACGATTGGCTTTTGCCAATTCAGCTTTCGTGACGTTGGGCAACCTAAATAAATAAAACTATTTCATTGGTTTATGACGTGGATATCATGGGATAATAGAGTTTATAATGTTTTTGAAGGGCCAAGCTTTACCAAAGCTCTCAAAACAAACCTTTGAAGGTTAGATCTCTATTATACTATGGTGAATGGTTAATTTTCCTTTCTTGTTGAATAGTCCAAAATAGAGGAAGATGAAAATTTTAGTTAGAACAAATAACATTGTTTATCCTTGACATATTGCTAACTTCTGCAAACCACACATTAAAATTAATTCTATATAATTCACAAGAAATATTTTTTAATAATATAAATCAAGGTATTAAATGTTTCAGAAGTTATTAAGCATAATATGGTAAAGTTGACAAATAAGTAAACAAATAATCTCTGGACCAAGAGTAAGACTAGTACCAATGAAGATTAAATAATATACAAGTAGCCAAGAAACAAGTGGTTTTACTTTTTTCATCCCCACACATCTTCTTACTTTTATTGCTATAATTGTATAAAATGTATGTTTAAAAACAAATGTTATCATATGGTGTATGGAATAGCTGTTATTAACTATTGATTTTATGTATATTAAATGGACTTTACTTTCCCTCTTTTTAGAATCGGTTGAAGGAGGTGGAGTCTAAATTACAGGAGGAACAAAAAAGGAACCAAGAGCTGAAAGAATTACTGGCTGAGACCAACAAATGTATGGAAAGTCTCAAGCAGGAGGTAAGAACTAGACTTCTTCACGTACATGCTTCAAAGTCGATCTAGATTGATGTCTTTCTCAACACTTTAGCAGTGGGTCATGCACAGCAGCCCATCATGTTGACCACATATTTATATTAGAGCTATAATCATATGGATGTCTTAATACAATATGTAACCCAGTATTTGGATCATGATATGATATGCATCACAATACTAATATTTCAAATCAGTTGTGCATAAGAAAAATGTTTGATTCAAATATAACTATAATCAAAATTTAAAACCTCAAATATTTGGAATTCGAGCAGTTGAATGTGGAGATATTGGTTTCATGTTTTACTATTTTGAATACTGTGACATAGTTAGTTACTCACAATCATAAAGTTTTTAAAAGTAAATAATTTAAAATCATAAAATAAAATTTCAAAAGAATTAAATAAGCCAACTGCAGGTGACTTGACCTAAATTGACAGTGTGTAATTTGAATAAAAAATTATCACATTGCTTTATGGCATGGTATCATGGGGAAATGTGTGATAAAAGTTATTGAGGACCGGAACCCTATGGTACTCATTAATGTTAACATTTAAATTATGTCTCTACAGCTGAAGACATCTGAAGCTAAATGTGCGTCATTAGAAGAAAAGTTAAAAAGACTTGCAGGAGAGGGACAAGGTAAAGTTACGTTAATTATTTCTTTCACTTCATTTACAGACAGAATTTGAATGAGATATAGTCCATTAGTATCATACTTACCTGATGTGTTGTTTGTCTTAGATATCTATAGAATTGAGAAGGTGTTACTGAAAATATGTCCACAAATAACTTTATAATGTTTCTTTATCAAAATTAGGCCCTGTGCTGATAAATCTTTAATGTGATGCTATTTGAATGGATTTCCCTGACGTTAAAGTCTAGACTTAGTTTTATAACAATGGGCACAGAACTGATATATACATCATTGTAAGTTACTGGAAAACCTTTTGAGTTTTCATTAATTTACATTTCTCCCATTCTTAATTTTTATCTCTAGGTCTCCAAATTAACTCCAACATCAAATGTTTAAAAAAGATTGTGAACTTAGCCAGATGATAGAAGATTTAACTGAAATAGTTTAAATTAGATTTTTGATGTCCAGTAGCCGTTGATTTTTATTGCAGTATGCAGGGCTCGAAATTATCTCAAACGACTGGTGGCCCAAAATGAAATATTTGAGCCATTATATTTTAATTTTCAGTGCTCTAAACATGCTTTATGTAGCCATAAATATAAAATAATGCTTATTGTTTTATGTAACTGAAAATATTTAATATCAAAGACTAAATTTATGCAGTATATTTATTAGTATACCGTATAACCGGAAATTTCCGTGGTCTTAAATGTTCGTGGTTTGGAGACTGAAAACATTTCAAGGTTTTTAATTTTCGACGTTAAATAAATTTAAAATGTCAATTTTTATTTTCATGTATTAAGATATACGAGTTTCAAGAATCAGGTCGTTTTGTTCTGTTATTAGTTAAGAGATAACGACGGCCATCAGTTACCACTATTTGATATCGTTGAAGCTTAGGTTGAATAATGAACCACTTGTTTGCAGATGTCTAGCCTACTTTGTGCCATTAGAGGCAAGCGATTACTCTTTTGTATTTGTATAAAGCCTTGTTAAAATTTGTATGAGAATTGTTGTTGAGTCGGTGGATGTAGTGTTGGATACTGTAAATGATAAAAAGCTAGCGACACCATACCAGTCACATACCTATTAGCGACATAAAACTTTATGAGATCACAATGTCCAATTTCTAAAAAAAGAAAGAAAAAAAGATGAAATTGATTAGTCGTGAATTTTTCGTTAACGATCTCTTAAACTAAATGCCACAAACTTATATTATCGATGTTTATTGCCACAGTAATGAAACACTTTCGCACACGCTTTCAGTCGGGTTTCGAGTAGTAACAGTCTGACTGTGACTGGCCTGCTCATTGACGCATGCGTAGTGTTTACCAATAAAACTTTTTTCTTCTTTTTTTAAAATGATAACTTATTAATTAGATCTTATTCCAAATAACTGAGATGATATTTAAACGTTACATCAACGACCTTGTTTCTGCTTTGGAAATTGCTGAATGATCACGGATCTAGACGAAAACGACTTGTTTGAATTTTTTTTTAACTTTAGTTTATGCCAATATTTTCAAGGATTTATATTTTCGTGGCTGAAGACATACTCTCGAAAACCACGAAAACAAAAACCCACGAAAATGTTTGGTTATACGGTAAACGGAAACAAAGTGAGAGTGTGTTGTTGTAATAAGTTGTTTATTATACCCACTAGGTACTCCAGTTGCCAGCTCAGGGGATACCAGTGCTGAAGAAATTAAAGATCTCAAGACCCAGCTCAGCCAGGCCAAGCAGCAGATTAAGAGTAAGCAGGCAGAGTTCTCACAGGCTTAGTACTTAAAATTCTTGAGAATCGGGCATGGTAAAAGTGGAAACTTGGCAACCCGACCATGAAATTTGGTAGTCATGAGTACCAGACTACCGGATTCTAAAAGCTCTGCTGTGTTGTATGTTTTGGTGTGTACTACAGGCAAGATATACTTCTTTACTGCTAGAAGATGGTCCCTTTAATTTTCACACAATTTTTGCTTCTGCGAACAAATTTTTACTTAACCTGTACATTGTTGTTGGTTTTATGTCTTTTGTTTTTTGTTGTTGTTGATCAGTAATGACAAAACTTCAATCACTTTGAGGAAATGATAGTTTGAATCGGCTCATTTCAAAGTAAACTGGGTCATTTTATGAAAGTTGAAAAAATGGCAGAATAAAGATATATTTGCCCCCCAAAAATTAGTGCTAAATGCAATTTTTTTTAATTATAAAAACTACCAGAGATCTAGTTACTAGTAAAAGGTAAATATTAGTTTGTTAGTATTATTTGATCTTATTTTTATCTGTACAAATTTGTCTTTAACATTTTTCATCTGTTAATTCATGTAGGTTTAGAACAGCAGCTTGAAACGGCCAAGAAACATGTTGACCAGTACAAGAAGATTGCAGACAGCGTAGAGGAAACACTAAAACAACAGAATATGGTAAGACAAGTAGACAGTAAGGCAGATTGTAGCAAATAGCATGTCATGCTCATTGTAGCTACTAGCATGTCATGTTCAGGTAAGTAAACTATTTGCAACTTTTGCAAAATTGTCAAAGTAATTTGAAGTCTTTATCTAAATTCTTAATTTTTAAGTATATCATTGTTAATACTTAATATTATATAAATATTTTGTCTGCTTTTGTTTTATTTTACATGTAAAATTATTATTGTCTTTATTTTATTATTATTATTATTATTATTATTATTATTATTATTATTATTATTACTGTTATTATTATTGTTGTTGTTGTTATTGTTTTAATTTTCAGACCAGTAAGCAGTTCCAAGATGGATTAGAAAAAAGAGCTTCTGAAATGAAACAAGGTATGTTGGAGTTACAATTAAAATATCTTGGGTAACCTTGTTATCCATAGCACATTCTTGTTATATTGTAATTTCAGAATTGTATTAAATAAATTGTTAAATGTAAATGAACTTGCATAAAGTTTTAATTTAAGCAAGAAACTCCTTGAAATTAAGACCATGATTTTTTTTTTTTTTTTTTTGTGTGTGTGTTGTCAAATAAATGTCAACATTTTGAAAATAAAAGATATCGGAAAATAGTTTTTTAACATTCAGTAGTTACTTAACACTCAGATTACAACAAGGCTTAGGTAATGCTACTGTCAGTTGATTACATCATGAGTTCATTACATTGAAAGTTGTAAAAATAGATGCATCCTATGGAATATCTTTGAGATCAGTATAGTAAATCATGTTGTGTTACTGAACAAAATGATCCATGCATATGCATAGATTAGTATCTTAATATTATCTTGTGTAACTGAAACTTTAAATGTTTTTGCATATTGTTTTCTTTAGAAATAGAACAGTTAGAAAAACGAATAGAGGTCATGGAAAAGGAGAGGCAAGATTTATTGAATGAAAACATAAAAATATCGGAGGAAAGTCATGCACTGGTATGTATTATTATTGTTTGCCCACCACTTTTAATGGCATCCCTCTACAATAACATTTTTGTGAATGAGCCAGATGACAGCTGGTTTTAATATTTTAGGATCCAGATAAGATAGTTACAAGACGTGTGTATGTCTTTTGTTTCTGTATAATCCTACTAAAGTCCTAATCAAAATCATACATAACAGGCATGAATATCTGATAACAGAAACATGAAAACGGCATTAGCATTGTTTTGACCTGTTGGGTTGTATCGTTCCAGCCAGTCTTCCATGGTATATGTTACCTTATCTGATGAATTTTAAAATATGTTTTAATGTAATATCATTCTTTACCATTTTCTGACCCAACAGCTGAACTATTTTTCATACTGGGGTGTCATTCTTGGGTGCATTGATAGCTTAATGGTTTATGTGCCCACCTTACATGCAGTCGATCTGAGATCAATCTCCGTTAGGTATCTACTAGAATGTTTTCAGTTTAAAATGTTTTTGTCTCTAATATAACATTGAATGCATTCTTAAATAAATAAATAAATAATCAATCATAATTCTTTCATCATTCATTTATTTGCTGTCTGTGTTTTAGAATGCCGACCTGCGGAAGCAGCTGTCGAGCCTGCAGAACGAACTGCAGGAGGCGATCGAGAGACGCGAGGTGGCCATCGCCAACGAGGAGTCGGCTAAGAGAGACCTGGACGCACAGATCAAAATAGCAGCCTAGGTGAGTTGGCCGCTAACGGCTTCTATTCTTCTTTCAAAAAAAATAATATTTTAATTTATTTTTTAATTATTTATTTTGTAAGCAGTATTTATTCATTTGAAACAAATGAGGTGGATCACTAAACAAGCTGTAGGCCTATGTAAATGTCTAGCTGAGGCGAGCTAGCCATTATCAGCTGTCTTTTTTTATTTCCAACATTGCCAACAAATGAAGTGGATAGCTGTTAGATGAGCTATCCATTATCAGTTGGCTTCTTTTTAAAAAAATATTTTTTATAAAAAAATATTTATTTATTTGAAACAAATGGAAGATAACTGTTGAGGTGAGCTAGCTTTACTGACTGACTTTTATAAAAAACAAGATTCATTAATTTGAAAAGGATGTTGGCCTATGTAAATGTCTCTCTGTGATATATAATAATACATCAAATTCAATAAATGATGTACAACTACAAAATACTTGCACTCATAAATATACATGAGCTACTTAATTTTAAGTGAAACCTGCAAATGTATAGTCTAACTTATAAAACGGATGATTTACTGCACAGTTTGGGACCAGAATATGCACTAATACTGCAGTGGGTCATTGAATCAATTCTACCTGGTGGACTTGTTGAGCTAATCTATTCCAGTCATTGTTTCACAACTGGTGTAACAAAGGCCGTGGGATAGATACAACATATAAAGATTCTGTGCTGCTATTTGTAAAGAGTAGCCTATGTGGCAGTGAGTTTCTTTCTCACTCAGTGATCCTTAACAGCAAAATGAGAAAAATGCAACTGGATAAAATGTGTCAAGTGTTGAGCAAGGGCTTTTGTTTTGCTGCAGGCTCAAAACAAGTATGAACGAGAGCTGATGCTTCATGCTGCTGACGTCGAGGCCCTGACTTCTTACAAGAAACAGGTGAGTTTATATAAATGTGAATACGTCATCATACTCAGAGATGACACTTTCACTCTGTATCCTTAGTTCACCATTAGACATCTAAAGTACTATGTCGAGAATATTTTTTAATTATTTAAACATTTAGAAAAGACGATCCAGTCATGTTATGTCTAACTGGTATGCACCACACCAGTCATTATGCTACTGTAGCTACCTAGGTCACATCGTCATTCAAACAGTCAGTGTTATAACATATTCGTTCTTTCCCACCTCGCTTAAAATGGGAAATTTGAATTTAGTGTTTGACAATATCCCTTGTATGTTGTATTAGTAATCAGTGTTAAAACATGGTAAAATCAACAATATAAAATATGGGTGACAGAATAAGTCTTAATGTTTATACATAAATATATTTTGTTGGTTGTTGCTTCCTGTCCACTAAGGAATTTTCTGATTCAAAAGTTTCCAACAACAATATAACCATTAAAACAATGGGTATTGAGTTCATTGTTAAATTTAAAAGAGAGAGAAAAACATAGAGGAAAGTTTTTAAAGACTACATTAATTTAACATAAATCACTAAGAGATACAATTGCTGATCAAGTATCTAGTAAGTAAACTAAGTATTTCAGTATTTAGTTTGGTGTTTGTCATGTCATGGGAATTTTAACCTGCAACTTTGTTTATCCATAAGTACAAAAAGTCAAACAGAAGATTAGAAAAAGGAAGTGAAGACAATACCAACTAAACAACAACAACACACAATCCTCTGTAGATACTAATATTTTCAAACATTACCTTATAGCTTGTAAACACACACACACACAGTCGATAGCATCTTTCAGATATAATATATAAATAAAAGTTTGGATGGGTTACCAGTTTCTTGTTTCTTGTTAATGGGACTGTGAATTTAGTTTTAAAGGTTTGAGGTTTGGTTTAAAATGTCACTGTATTGCAGTGTTTGAAATTAACATATTGAAACAAAAAAGGTAAAGTTAGGTTTATATTGTTCACTTTTCTTTATTCTAGATTGAGAATTTCAATGCACTTCTGACTGAAGCACAGGAAGTGGGTAAAAAAGCTGAACAGGAGTTGACTGAATCTCGGGTCAGTGCAATTTTACTGTCATCAGTAAATCACATCCAGCAGTTATAGTGTTAAAAAGAATACTTGGCGTTTTAGTCCTTAAACCTTTATGTAACATTTGCAGTTTTAATTTAAAATAAAATCCTTCATGTTATGAAAAACCAGATAATGAACAATGTTTGTTTTTGATTTAAACTAAGTATGTAGCCAAAATAAAAGATAAATGTATGTCTTTTTTATAACTTTCCAGTGAATCAGCAAAATATTTTATTGTATTTTTTCTATTCTAATCACGTTCAGTATTTTAATAAATGAAAATAAAATTATTTTATACATAACGAAAGGTTTTAATAGCCAGCCTCATGTTTCTGTATTATGTAAATTTCAGACATCTTGGTTGGAACAGGAGCGCATCATGCATGAGGAGTGCCGAATGATGGATCAGCGAATTCGAGAACTTACCCAGCAGAATACTATCTTACACCAACAGATGGAGAAAGTAAACATTGTGTTTTATTCACAAATATTATTAATTAATTAAATTATTTATTAACACACACTTTTATATTGGGTTAATATGAGAATGCATTTTGCTTGAAAAAAACAAACAGGATCATAATCCTAGTTTTGTAATATGTTTTTAGCTAACAGATTTGATTCAATGTGCACAATGTAAAATGCTTATTTGTATGAAGATATATTAACATTTAGCTTTACTGCTAGTAACTGAAGAGTCATAATTGTGTTATTAAAACTGTATTCACATTGATTCATTAAAATATTTTCTGATGACAATGTAATTGAAAAGCTTTTTTCCAAAAGGATCTAAGTCATATTTTAGTTTTTTTGTGACCCAGCCCATAGTTTCATTTACAGAACTGCATACATCAAAATGGCCACAGTCACTATTTAAATGCATGGTAATATGAGCTGTTTTTCCATAAAAGTGTAAGTTAATTTTGTAATACAATTTAAACAGAATTAAGTCTATGTGATTCCAATATGACTTGGGTCCTTTGGGAAAAACGTTCTTCAGTTGTTAATGAAAATGTGTGGAGTTCATTGTTAATTATTTTTAAACTAAAACTGACCTCCCTTGTTTGTTTCAGCTGACGGGCCAAGTGGTGAAGATACAACAGAGAGTGCGGGAAGACGCCCCTAAACCCGGCCAGTCAGAGGACACCACCAAAACATCCGACCAGCTGCTAGAAGTTATCAAGTAATGCTGTTGTTATTGTTATTGTTGTTGTTGTTGTTAACTGGAAGTTAACAAGTAACTCTTCGTTACGTACACATATTGTTGTTATTGGTGTTGTTGTTATTCTTAGTAGTAGTAGTAGTAGTAGTAGTCGTAGTCATAGTAGTAGTAGACATCGTCGTAGCAGCAGTGTCTTTATCTGTGTGTTGATGGGCAGGTGGGAAAGGCATCTTGGAAAATAATGCCCCAAAAGATATTTATTGAGAATTTTATGGCTATTTATTCTTGAAATTTGTAGAGGATTTTTATTTATTAGTTTGGTTTTTTTGTGGTTTTTTCCAATTTCATGGTTTAGCTCCATTTAAAGATATTGTTTTATGTTCAGATTTTTGAGAAAGGAAAAAGAAATATCTGAAACACAACTGGAAGTGGCCAAAGCAGAATGCAACCGAGTAAACCAGCGCTGCAGTCTGCTACAGAAACAGCTGGATGATGCAAACAAGACCCTGTCAGAAGAGCGCCAGACCTCTCAGGTGGGTTCTTTTAGTGCATTTCTATGAGGGACCGGCGAATTAATCTGTTAGGGAAGCTGCCTTTCAAACTCAGTCATGCAGTATATACTCTACTGTCCATCCATACGTTTATAATCATCTCTGAAAAACTAATCTCTAGCCAGCTTGAAAAAACAAACATTTGTGATCTGAAAGTTTCAGTAGGTCAGTGGACAGATAAATATCAACCAGTGAAAACACAGCTAGCACCAGGCGGTCTGTACATTGACTCTGGCATCAACAATTTGCTGTTATGAATTTGTTTCGTAGTGTGATAGTAAAACAAAAACATTGATGCCAAGTATGTAAGCCCAGATGTTGGCAATTAACTATTTGATGTTAAATCAAACAATACAACTGTATCGCTGTTAGACATGGTAGGGTACTTTGTAACTTTGACCAGCTCAAGATTAAGTGCATGATGCATAGGGCTTATTGTGTATGCTAAATATCCCATCAGTCTGACATCTGTTTGTTTATTACATTATAGTCATCATTATCAGAAAACTTATTTCCAGTGCAGGGTTTCTGGAATTTTCTAAATATTACTTGCAGTAAAGTCAGTAGATAAGAAATTTCACTGGCCTTGCCTACAGTTAACTGTAATTCAGTCATTTACTGGCCCAAGACTTAAAATGACTGGCCGTGGCCAGTGTATTCTAGAAGCCTGTAGCGTAGTAAATATGTTTTGCATGTGTGTAGCATACACAAATTTCAACCAGATGTCTGAGTTCACAATATCGGTACCCGGAAGTAGGTTTTTTCTGCTGGTCCCTCATTAAATTTCTATTATTATAATTACAGTTTAACACACTGACTGCCATTTGATTGTTTTGGGGATATTTAACATAACTTCAGCACGTCAGATGTAACTAATGGATAATCTGCTAGTCTCGCGTCTAATGTTTGATTATTCAGATCGCTGTCCAGGCCGCGTCCCAGCAAGCGGAGATGATGAAGAAGGTTGAGAACCTGAACCTGCTGTCCGACAGCAACCGGATGCTGAGAGAGGAGCGCGACAAGCTGCAGGCTCAGCTGCAGGAGGCAGAAGCCAAAGTACGACTTCAAAACCTTAGTTCACACATACACATGCTTACACAGTCACTAACACATACTCATATACTAACACATACTCATATGCACATGCTTACATATATCCAAATACACACACACACACACACACACACACACACACACACACACACACACACACACACACACACACACACACACACACACACGCACACACCAACATTTTAATTAAACAAACAGAAACAAAACACTAAAAAGAAACCCGAAAAACCTTATGTTAAGTAAACTTTAGAAAAAATATCAGCTTGCCTAGTGATAATAATTTATAACAACAAATTATATTAATTAATTAATTTTATGATAAATTTATAACAAATCTATAAATACCTTTATTTGTGTTTGTGTGAGATGGGGCAGGGGTGTTGGGTTTTTTGGTACTTTTTTATTTATATGTAAATACCTTTATTTGTTGTTTATTTTTGTTGTTTAGCTTGTGGAGCTTGGCTTGTCGGTATGCATGTATCGAAATCTGCGCTGAAATTAAACTTACAAGAGAGATTTCCTTGTGATCTGCAACTGCTGTGACATTACATTCCAGAATTCCTGTAATTTATTTAATATAAATATTATATTTTTACACTATTTTATTGTGTAACAGTGTTATTGGATTGTTTGCTGTACTTGTATTATTTTATATTGAGTGATGTAAAGTGTGCACATTATTATTTTTATTCACTTTTCCGTAAACTTCTAAAGGGTGCAGTTCCTACAATTAGTGCCATAGTGCATATTTGATTCTTCGTTTTGATGTGTGGAAGCTTTTATATTGTTTTCATTAAGAAATATTTGACTTAAAATATGTATGTATATTGAATTTTTAAAAATAATTTATCCTTCCTAGTCCTCAATTATTGCATTCACCAAAATTATTTTACAATATTAAATACAATTATTAATTACTGTTTTTTAAATTAATGAGATATGTGATAATTATAGTTATTAAATACATATTAAATACAATGATTAATTACTGTTTTTTAAATTAATGAGATATGTGATAATTATAGTATTGTCACATGGATTGGGTTTTAAAATAATAATTTAAAAAATAAATAATAATTAATAACAATAATAATAATAATAATAATAATAATAATAATAATAATAATAATAATAATAATAATAATAATAATAATACTTGAATATGCTAGATCATTAAAATATTGCAGAAATGAATGAGCACTGATCTTAACATAATCTCAAAAACTAACATTTACTGTGTTTTTCTGCATGTCTAGTTACAATAATTTTAATAAAACTCTTCACTTATCTGATTGAAAATTTGTAATTTAAGATGCCATAATATTATGTTGTGTCTGTTATCACCAATGAAAACACTCAAGACAAAGACTCTCATTCAGTATTTATTATGCAAAAGAATAGTTGTTATTGGTCACATTGCTCAAATGGTCGTAGGCTACATTCTTGTTGACTAGGTTTATATTTTTTAAAAATTCCATGATATCCTGGAAGTTTTGAAATCACATAATGTATTCTGGAATAAATTCTGTGGTAAAATATAGAGGATTAAAACTTGTATATAACCTAACATTTATTTTTAAAACATTTATATATTGTTATATAATACTATTTTTACTGACTATTTTAGACAATATAAAATTATAAAATAACTTTTGTTATTTAGTTGACAGTTATATTTATCCACCATTTTTATTTGTTTGTTTGTGTTGTTGTGTTTGTGGTGTCCTTTATTTATTTACAAACTGCTATTAATATATATATGTAACCATGCTGTTTTATTTACAGATTGTTGTGATAAAGTTTTTGATCTTATTTTTTATTGTCATTTTTTCTATTTTCACTTGTATGTGATCTGGTGTGTAGTAATAATGAAGTGCACTCTATGAATATGTTACTAGTACTGCTTTATTAGCATATTTCATTTGGATATTATTTTATATAATAATCTGCTTTATGTCAAAGTTAAAATAACCTGCTCATTGATATAAGCATTAAAATGTGTTAAATAGTGATTAAATACACATTTTTGTGTGCACATATATAATATGTTATATTCTAAAATTATTAAATCAATATATTATTTTTATTTTTTAAATGACATACATATATATTATACATATGTACATACATGCATAGTGCATGCATGCACACACTTCGATATCATTCCTTATGAGTACTTTGGATTCATTCAAATAATGTTTCAGTATAATTTTTTTAATCATTATTTTAAGTTAAATATATTTTCTTTAAACCACTGAATAATGTAACCATTTGAACAACTTATCCCTGATATTCTTTTATGTGTTGGCTTAGGTAGAAAGGGTACTGGCTGAGCTACCCAGCCCCAGCCATCTCTTGTACTCCGATTTACCCCACCCTGCCTAATTGTGGATCTATCCTGGAAACAAATTTGGTGTCATCATAATCTTTATTAATGAATTATTAGTAGGGTTAAATTGGGTTCATACAGGTCTACCTGAAAGATCATTTATATTTGTAATACTTAAGTCTAATTTCAGTAAAGCATTTGACATAACAGGTTTTAATTTCAGGCTCTTGCATGTATAATATGAGAGAAAAACAACAACATTCTTTTATGAAATGCAGTGGATGTGATTTTACTTTCTAGGTTATATAGGTACACAATACATATCCTTCAATTTTGGTACAATATCATATGGTTTTAACTGAACTGTATTTATTTTTATAACAAATGCACATAGAGATAAATATTTTTAATGTATTTATTAAAATTAGTTTTAAATAATATTTTTTCTTAAGATAATTGTGATATCCTACGTTAATGCTGGTTAAATATAAATTGTGACCTTAATGCAATGCTTGTATGTATTTACTACAATATTTATATATAATATGTAGTATATAGCAATAATTATAAGTAATCTTAGATCATTTACCTTTTTATGGTATTTAGCAGACTATATTTTGTGACAATCATGCCATTTTATTCATATAATTATTAATATTTAAACCAACTGGAAATTTTTAATTATACTGTAAATCAAGAATTTAAATTTTGTACCCAGTAATTACCCATGATTGTCCACAAAAAAAAAAAAAAAAAAAAAAAAAACCCACCACAACAAACAACAACAACCACCCTTATAGCAATGAAATATATAAATCTACAGAAACCATAAAAATGATATATCACATAATTTTTTTTATATTTTCACTTAACTTCAGCTATATTGAAAATATGAAAATGGTATTCACATTTTTGGCTAGATCTGTGTTCATAAGGTTAACAAGTTCATAACTGAATTACCTTCCTTAGGAATTAGATTACTGAGATTTCCAAATGTAATTAACATCTTCTTCTTCTATATGCAGTGTATCAGTATGGGTTTAATTACTGTAAATCAGTTAAGCTTTTCTTATGAAAGTATTGCGAGCGGTCAACCATAGCCAGAACTGCGTATACAAAGTATTGTGATGTCAGCTTCCAAAACTGTTGTTTTAAGCCACAGCGGTATCTGCTGAGTACATTGAGAGCTAAGACAATGTGTTGATTTAGCTTAAAGAATAACACGAATGATACACTCTTGTTTTCATTAATTTATCGTTCCTACCTTTATTTACATCATACACGT
>JAUTBW010102708.1:0-16074 GCA_032361425.1 Peltospira smaragdina | reverse complement strand
CTCTCTCTCTCTCTCTCTCTCTCTCTCTCTCTCTCTCTCTCTCTCTCTCTCTCTCTCTCTCTCTGTCTGTCTGTCTCATATAAAGTTTTCTGGTTACATCATGTTAATAATTTAAAGAGACGAATTAAGAATGCGCTTCTACCTGCTCCAGGTAGGTGATGGTGTTACCTGGAAATCCAGGTGTGTGGATCATTGTGGGTGTATTAGTGAGTGATTGTTCCACTCAGCAATAATTATCAAACATATATGAGCTTTATGGAAACCAGTTCACCCATGGCAATATTGGGTTAAGCGGGTTACTGTAAATCAAATACCATTCAGCATTAGTGAGACAAATCCAGTCAGTTGAGCAGTGTGTATATGTGTATATTGTATTAGGTATTTCCGTGGTGGTTCCTTGTTAATATTACCTGTATGTATGTAGGAACACATTGCATGTTCTTATTGAAACTGGGATCTATAGGTCTTGTATGTTTTATTTACACACCTGTTTCTTTTCAAGTAGCAATCAGGTGCAAGTGTAAATGATGACACTAGTTTTAATGTGTCATAAGTACATCAAACTGAAAGTCCTGTCATTCTGTATAACAGAATTAGTTTTTCATGCTGAGGTGGCTTTAAACACTAATTTGCCAGATAAGTATTAGATACATCTCAGTAAAGTAACTTCCAGTCAAGACATTTGGATAATTGTGATGAATGTGTCGGTTCTTGTGTACCGCTATACAAAAATGGCCAGACTGGCCACTTCAAGAACAGTGTGGCCATGTTTGTATCAGCAGGTTGACCCAGACAGTGATGACGGTGAAGACAGTGAGGAAATCATATACTGTGACTGTGTCAGTGAAAGGTATATACCTGTGTGTGTGTGTGTGTGTGTGTGTGTGTGTGTGTGTGTGTGTGTGTGTGTGTGTGTAGGTGTGAGTGAGTGTGTGTGTAGGTGTGAGTGGGTGTGTGTGTGGGTGTGAGTGTGTGTGTGTGTGTGTGGGTGTGACACTTGTCCATATAGTGTATGTGTGCTTGTTGAACAGGTGGAAATATTGACGCTACCCATCCATCTCCTTTCTCTTCACTACATTTTGTTCTGTCTCTTCCTCTTAATCTCTAACTTACCAGTATTCTGTATTATTCTTTTATCTCTGCCTTTCTTTGTTTGCTACATGTTCTGTTTGTCTCACCTTCTCTCATTTCCTTTTTTCCTTTTTAATTAAAAAATAATAATTAGTGTGTGGCTTTATTGTTATTAATTTTTTATTTATATTATTTATTAAATAAATAAATAAAAATGGAGAGAGGTGGGGGATTGTGGGTTTTTATGTTCTCTCTTTAATATTTTCAACAATAATTCCTATTTTTATTTTTGTCTGTTATCAATCCAGTCTTGGTTTTTTATGAGTCCATTATGTATGACATGAAACCACATTTTTGATACAAACTGTACTATAACCAGCTTGATATAACTATATATCATATTCACATCTGTAATATAAATTTATTGGTATACATACAACAAATACACAGCACAATTAAAATAGGGTTTCAGTTGATGTTAGGTGTTCATCTTAACTGTGGTGCCTGCAAACCTAAACGACTAATCATGGTGTAGAGAAAGAATTACGTAAGACCTACAAATGTGGTCATCAGCAGAAAATACCAAAATTATGAGTGATAAAACCACAGGGTTTGGTTAAAATTTTACAGCTATGGCTTGGATAAAAGTCCACATGTACTTCTTAGGCTTTTGCATCACAAACAGCTTGCTCTGGAGTTGTAAGGACACAGTGCATTGCATGTGTTTATAGAGATGATTTTTAATGCATTCACACCACAGCAGATGAAGAATGTTTCAGTATGTGGAGTATAGGCAGTATGTGTTGATACACTTTGTCTTGTATGTAGAATTGAATTTCTGTGCGTGGTTAATGTCCCAGTTCTTCAAATACTGTAATAGCTGTTTACAGACATTTCCAATAATATAAATATTGCCTTATTTGCATGTTCTGTTCAACATTGGTTTTTAAAAATGTTTGATACCTTTATCGAATATAACTTGATGAATATGGTTCAGGAGATCACTGATAGAGATCAGTCAAAAAATTAAGACAAACCAGCACTATGAGACCATATGGTCAATAAACAAGGGTCATTTACCTTAAGTAAATGAAGTAATGAATACTTAATGGTGCCCCAGCAATAAGCATACATAAGCCTCAGCAAAATGATGCCTAAACCTAAGGTTGTTGCAAGAAAAAGCATCCTTGACCAGTGATGTGGATAGGTCTTAATCACATTTCAAGTGAGTGCTGCCATACTTGTTTACCATCTTGCCCTAATCTTGAAGAGAAATATTTTAATATCCCTATTAAAGGCATAATACCACGGAATAGAGGTCTTTATTTCTCTAAATACTTACCATAAATGTAAAGTAGTTATTTTAGATTACAAACCTCATTTTTGTATCTTGACAACATTTGAATAAAGCCACAGTGAAGGGAATTCCCTACTGAGCCTGGGGTTGTTTTCATTTTTGAATGTTTTAGGTAAAAGGAGAAAATGTTACATAGGAACCATTTGTATTTATTCGGAATTGATCAACATAAATGCATTTAAAGTGTGTGTTTTTGTCTTGCAGTGGAGATGGACAGACTCTGACCATACAGACCAACAGTCAACAGACGATGGAGGGTATGTCGTCACTAACAGCCTCCCCAAGTGCTCCTGCCTTCCTCAGCAAGATCCTCACCACCAGCCCCTCCCCTAGGTCCTCCCGCCAACTAACAACATGTAAGTAAATAACAAGAATTTTCATCAGTGCCTCCCCTAGAACCATTTACTAACAGCTCCTCCCCTAGAACCTACCACCAACTGACAGCATGTAAGTAAATAATAGCAGTTAACATCAATTCCTCCACTAGAACTATTTACCAACAGACACCCCCTAGAACCTCCCAACAACTGACAACATGTAAATAAATAACAGCAGTTATTATCAGTGCCTCCCCTAAAACCATTTACCAACAGTCCCTCCTCTAGAACCTCCTGCCAACTGACAACATGTAAGTAAATAGCTACCAGCTACCACCATCCCCTCCGCTAGAAACTCCTGACAACATGTAAGTAAATAACAGCAGTTATCATCAGTGCCTCCCCTAGAACCTCCTGACAACATGCAAGTAAATAACAGCAGTTATCATCAGTGCCTCCCCTAGAACTATTAACCAACAGTCCCTCCCCCTAGAAACTCCCAATAACTGGCAGCATGTAAGTAAATAACAGCAGTTAACATCAGTGCCTCCCCTAGAACCATTTAACAACAACCTCTTACCTAGAACCTTCTGACATGTAAGTAAATGACTACCATAACCAACAGCCCTTCCCCTAAAACCAATACCAATAACTGACAACATGTAAGTAAATAACTGTTACCAACAGCCCCTCCCCTAAAAACCTGACAATTGACTCTCCCCTAGTACCTACCAATAACTGACAGCAGTGTCTTCCAAGAACCATTACCACTAGCACTTCCCTTGGATTCTCTTGACAGCTAAAAAGATGTAAGTAAATAATTTCCAGTTACAACGGCCCCTTCCTTAGAACCTCCCTACAGCAGCTATCATGTGAGCACCATTTTATATCCAAGTTTCTGCTGATGATTGACATCACTTAAGTAAAGAATCTACTGCCATTTTCTAAACAACCCCTCAAAAATAATCTTGCCAATTCTTTACTTAACTTGCCAGACTATCACTATTTCATAACACATCATCATGCTCATCTCACTCAGTAATTTCCAGTAATTCATATTTTTTTATAATCTCTTGGCAGTTGTTCAGGTATATAGGTTTCGTACTTATATAATCTAGTCCTTTGCTTACAAGTACAAATTAAACTTGATGACATTTCAATTAAAGTATTCTTCTCAAATTTAATTAACTGTTAACCATATAAAAATAGTTGTAAGTAATTATGGTTATACTTCTAAATACAGTAAAAAGAAATGTTCTTGAAAAATGTGTAAATAATATATATTATAACACAATAAACCAAGCATCATTAATCATGTCTTCATTTAAACTTGGTTCTTGCTTTGACTACTCAAATTATAACTAAGCAAAACAGATTTCTCAAACACCTTAAGTCTGTTTCTTTTCACACCAACCATATTTTTGTAAGCAAGAAAGCAATCAATTGGATTGTTCTCAGTTTGGTTCTCTAGCAAATCTTTAAACTGAGGACAATGCCTGCTGAAATGGTATTATAACTAACCAGATGGGGTGTGCTTTTTAAACCAACTGGAGTCCTTTGATCTTGTTATGAGTAGCCATATGGGGAGCAGTCTGAGATGATATCAGGCTTGTATGTAAAGTGTTGTGTGGTCTTGCTGGAAGGTCTCTGTATTTGGTTATTAGTTTGCAAACATGGTCCGGTCTGCATGGGTCATTTCTGACATTGTTGCACTTTACAAGTGTTTACAAGCTTCAGGTAATATTGTAAATATAATCTGGATATGTTATAACACTAACTTTAGTTTATAGTGTTTTCATCTAGATCATATTCTGTTAATTTTTATTTCTATTATTTTTAATGTGTTTAATTTGTACTGTTTACTATAATCATTACAGTTTCATTTAGTTTTAAATGATTTTGAACTGATAATGTTGAAACATTTACTTAGGACAACTATATCTGTTCATAAAATGATTATAAACTGTTTAAGATTATATAGTTTATGTAGAATTTCTGTATTATATATTTGTGGATACCTGTTTGTAACTTAAATAAAATATTATGAATATGGGGTTTTGCTCAAATGATAATTGTAAAAATAGCTATTTGATGTGATGAATTAATATTCTTCATTTATGAATTATTTTTAAAATAATAATTTTACTTCATAAAGTATAAATTCTGTATAACTGATAACTGAAAGTATAGGTGACAGTTTGTAAGTTGTTTATTATTATTATATTTTCTTTTTGTAGTCACTCCTCGCAAGAAGGGATCTATCGGTGATGCAGATGGGATCTCCCCAAACAAGGTGGAGAGGAGGCGTAGTGAGAAAGAGAAGAAACCTACCTATGACATAAACAGTAAGTAGATTCTATGCTGTATACTGATTCATACCAGTAGCATATCTAGGGGGTTACAGGTGTCCAGACACCCCATTCGAAACTGACCATGTAAGTACAGTGCTGAAACACAGTGAGATAACAGAATACCTTCACTAATCATCCTCTTTCAGAAATCCTGCTTTTGTGTCCTATGGGAACAGGACTGAAAAACACATTTATATGTCCACAGATTTTCATGTTTTGGACAAACTTGCATGCAGGCACATTATTTTATTGACTATCCAAGGCAGGAGAAAACAATGGGGGCAATTTGGAAAATTATTTCTCAAGTTTACTGGGAATTTACTCCTCGAATTTACTGGGAATTTACTCCTCGAATTTACTGGGAATTTACTTAATTTTGATGCATCGACCAAAAGAAAGAGCATGATACTACAATTTAAAAGAGGCTAATCATTCCTATCCTCTGTTGACCAAATCGCCTATACCCAACTGCCAGTAAATCCTATTCCATATTGTCCCCTCACTCCCAGGTACCCATGGTGTTCCATACATATGCTACAAATAACAAGTTCTTATTCTGTAATTGGTATTTATTATCTACTGATTATTGAAAATCTATCATAGCCATCACTGAAATTCCACTTTGATGAAATTTTCCACCTGTGGATCAATTAAGATGCTCAGTAAATGTGTTTAAGTATGTGTTAATTTCACAGTTGGGTTCTTTTATCAAACTGAGATATGACAATTGCTGGTAATTAGTAATTCTGTTGGTGGCTTGAAATGAGTTTAGCTGCTGCTCAAGCACAAATAAGATCAGGTCATGTTGTTTTAGTGCACATCTGTCATGGGGTGCAGGCTCTAGTCGAGTTAATCCCACCCTCCATAAAACAGATGGTAAGAAAAGTAGAGTGAGAATAAGAGTGGGAAGTTCTTGCTATGATATTCATATTGAAAGGGTGCTTCCACCTTATTTGGGTTCACAGTAGGAGATATGTTTATTGTGAGTCTATTGGATGAGGGAGTACGGTTCAGGAATACTGACTATGAGACCAAAGGTTGACAATACATCTGGGATTTTAGTCTCGGAGTTGGAGACTATACAAGTTTTATTATTCTTTTAATACTGTCTTGACATACTTGGATCAAAATTACTGTATATATTCAAGTTTTTTTAATGGGTTTATTAAAATTCACATATTGAAATTAAAAATACAAATATAACATGCTATTTTTATTTTTTAAATCTTGGTAAATGAGCACTATCTGGAGAATATTATGAGTGTTCTCAAAACCACTCCGTGCTACAGTTCTTGAGTGTGGATGGTCATTAGGTGCAGTATGCTTCTGTTACTTCTCCACTGACTCATCCTGAACAGAATATTTTGCTTGTTTTTGTTATTTTTCTCATAAAAATATTTGATGCATAGCTAGAATATTTCAGAAAGAGGTTCCACTTAAGATCTGCTTGTTTTTACCAATTAACAACTGGTAGGAACATGGTAAAGATATTAAAAAACAGTCTGCCCTAATTATTTTTTAATTGTGATTTATTTAATTTGTGGATTGCATTTTTGTGGATCACTCAGTCTGAATAGTTAATTTTTCTGGAGGTGCAGCTAACTGCTGACTCAGTCTGGATAGTAGTTTTGTTAATTTCTATTTCTGTAACAAAAATCATATGGGTTTGGCTTGATGAGAAAAAAAAAAATGCTTAAATTGCAACAAAAGCATATTTTAGTGATATGGTGAAATACTTAGAAGATAGATGACATGTCTTTAATATAAAGGAATTACAACAACAATGGCTTCCATTTTATGTATCATGCTGATGATCATCCCTTGAACATTTAACTGTTGTTAATTTTCACCACTAACATCTGTGCAGAATCAAATATCTAGGCAGAATTAAATATCTATGCAAAATTAGTACTATACTTTAAATATATCGTATAAATTATTTACAATGAATTTATTGATCTTGGAATTTGTTTTGTTTATATTAATTGTTTTACTTTTGAATTTACTTATTTTATTTTATTTTGTTTTTTTGTGGTTTTGTTCATATTTATGTATTATTATTTTATTGCTTTTATTAAACCTGAGTTTCAGTTCTTATATGGCTTTGTAATTTAAAAAAAAATTTTTTACTTGAAGATGGTGCCAAGCCTTATATAATTACACATACTGTTTCACCACTCCACAGTCTCATCTCTAGTCACAGCAGGGATTGCAATCAGTCACACAGCAATCACAAATGTTTTCAAAGCATCAGTAAATGTTGTGAAAACACACATTACACTCCAATGAATTAGCAATTGTTCTATCACGGTGTGTATTTCACACCCAATGTGTTGAGAAACCTCTGTATTGACTCATGCCTGTTTAATACTAACCTGTTCCTGCGTGGACAATACGAGGTTGTATCTCACGTTTAACACGTTAGTTTATCAGCAACTGTTTATTGTGTAAAGACTTCCATCAGTTTCCACTGTAGTTGTTTGTGACTGTGGCTTGGGTGTTAAACTGAAACACAGGAGACTTCTAAGCACACTGTTGGGTTGAACCTCACCTCAGCGGTCAGAGACAAACACAATATTGGTTTGGCTGGAAAGCCAGAGGGTTATATATATTTACAAAGGACCAGAGCAGGTATCCAATGACATTTGTCACTGCTATTGTAGCTGATAGATGAAACACAGTGTTTAATAATACATGAATCCACTCCGTTCATTCACTGGTAGTTCATTCAGAAATCTGTATAGAGGCTTTCAGGCTTACAGGTAATTTGGTTTTCTGTATGGCATAAACTGTGTTTGATGTTAGTCCTATTTTACTTTCTTTATGGCATAAAATTAATTTTTATAATGGTATAAAATAATTTTTTCTCAAATATATAAACCTTTATGATATAAAATGTATTTATTTATAAAATTCATTTTCCTTATGGCAGGAATAATTTTGTTGCATGTTGTTTTCTTAATAGCATATATTTGTTTGATGTTTTGTCAAATTTCAATTTAAATCTTTTGATATTGATACATACACACGTATTTAAGATTAAAAAGGTTACACATTTTCTAATGAAGAGGCTTTTGATTAAGCTCATGTTGGTTCTGTATTTTTAATAATTATTTATAATCTTATTTCTGTTGGTTTGATATGTAGCTATGTTGGTTTGATGTATAGTACTGTTTTGATATATAATTTTGATGTTTTGTTGATCTATAGTATTGTTACATTAATATTTTAATATTATTTGACAGGACATAAGATTTGGCAGGAACGATTTTGTCATTCATCTGTCAATTATGCAAAACCAATATCGGCATAAATGATGACTTTTTATTCAAAAATTAATCATTCGTCAGAAAATTAAAAAATTTGTATTTCGGCTAATTACACAACATGGGGGGGGGGAATAATAAAAGAAACGGGCCTAGTATTACAGATGACAGAACGTTATTCCCAGCATACAGGGACAAATAATATTTTGATATTTTCATTTGATTACCATTGCATGTTAATCTTTTTATTTGTATCTGAAACACTGGAGAGAATTGTAGTATACGTAGTATTGTTGCTTTGATGTGTAATATTACTTTGTTGAAATGTCCCTCCACCTCGGTGTGAACACTGGAAGTATACTCTGACAGTGTGTCACATTTTGTTGGAGTGCAATCATCTTACCCAAACAAGGAAGGATATATTTGGTAGACTGGACGTGGTGCAATCTTTTAGAATCCACCCAGCTCTAGTTGTGAGATTTTAAAAAGAAACCTGTTTTTACCATAAATTAAAATTTTATTTTGACTGAAAATTTTATTTTGCACAGCTATTTACACTGTGTTTTATATACTTGCTGAATTTGTAAATAACATCTTCATCATTCTATCATGTTGATGTCATATAATCGTACACCAATGTGTTGAGTGCATTGTTAAATAAACATTTCTATCATGTTGATTATTCTTTTACCTTGTTCTGACACCCAATAGCTGATTTATTTTTCATGCTGGGATGTCATTAAACATTAATTAATTCATTCATTCATTTAGTATTGTTGATATATATGGTATTGCTGCTGTGACATCTGTATCGTATTTCCATCCCCAGCACTGTTCCATGCAGTGGAGCACCAGGAGCTTGATGTGGTGAAGACGATCCTGGAAACCAGCAGCATTCCAATCAACAGGTCAGTCTGAGCTAACTCTTCAGCATGTCCTCTGGCTTATATGAGGTTCAAGCACATTGTCCTAGCCACATACCTCAGCTACCTAATTCTAACTCTAAGGTTAAGGAGTTCAAGGGTTTTATTTATTAGAATGTTAATTTTTTTAAGTAAATCTAAATCTATATAATATGATCACTGGTTCTGAGTAGTGTCTGTTACATCATGAACCAGTTACCAATTTAGATTTATGTGCAAAACATAACTTACACTTTTTTTTGGATAAGTTTGACAGTCTGGAAATTTTAACATGTACATTCAGAACAAGTATTGTAGTGTACATGTGAATAAGACGCTACATGATATTTTATCATAATGTGGTTTAAACAATATTTATTTCTAATTTTAAATTTGGAATGGGACTGGCCAGGCAAACACCTATATCAAGGCCTCTCCATAATTATCATAATGTTAGTCTCACCTCATGAGAGACAAATTGGCCTCAGTGGCATAGTGGTCCAAGTTGTCGGTCTGAAAAAATAAGGCTGGTAGGTACAGGGTTCCTATCCTGGTACTTGCTCCCATCCATAGTTTCTTTCGACTCGATGGGTAGGTGTAAGACCACTACATCCTTCTCTTTCTAACTAACCCGTAACACGGTTACTACTAACTATTCACTTCCTATCCTGGACAGACATATAGGTTCCTAAGGTGTGTGGCCAGGACATGCATGCACTCTGAATGTGCATCTAACAAGTTTACCCCAACCCCATGAGAGTGCTGTACCTCTGGGCTACTCTGTGTGTGAAATGATGACCAGCATTCCACCTGTCTGTTATTACTGTGATGTGGTTGGTGCCCACTGACCAGGTATTCGTGTTTATTACTCGTGAATGGCCAGTGAGGTAACAGCATCATGTAACAGGTTTGTCTGTTGTAGTCATTATTACCTGAAGACTCACCTGTCGGCAGCTGTGCAGGTAATACAGTGTGACTCCATTATTACATTATTCCAGTCACATGTACTGTGCAGGTGGACCAGGTAAACAAATGTACTCAGTGTTTGGATCTCCCAGGTTGGTGTGCAATGTAGATTACGACTTTTAAAATTTTTTTTAAATATTAAGTTAATGTTTGTGTGTAAAAAAATATTTGTATATGCTTTATATAGCTTTATATATGTATATACCATTTTTCTTTTCTTTTTTTCTTTTTAAAGATGTTGAGTGTATCATTTATAATTTGACATAATAAAAATGTGTTGAGTACATCGTTAAAGAAACAAAAAAACAACAACAATAAAAACCACAACTGCAACAAAAAAAACAAAAACCCAACCCAAATCCAACCTATTATAAAAACCAACACAACCATTACTAAAAATATGTGAGTACATCATTAAATAAATAAAAACTATATAAATAAAATCAATAAAATTTAAATGTACTAAATGATGTGTGTCTGACTGCAGTCTGAACAGCGAGAACCTGACTCCACTGGACGTGGCCGTCATGACCAACAACATTCCAATGGCCAAGATGTTGCTGCAGCACGGGGCCAGGGAGAGTCCTCTCTGTGAGTTTATTTCACTCTAACTTTCTTCTTTAATTAAGAGAGGTCAATGAAATTTTGTTTGGGTACAGGCCAGAAGTGTGCATGAAAATGAACTGCTCTAAACCTCCTAGTAGTAGTGGTGAAAGCACTCCTGAGATTTCTGTCTGTGAATGTGTTGAGTGCATCATTAAAAAAACACAATTTGTCTCTCTGTAACAAAAACCAGTGTTTTAAGAAATTACTTGAAATATTAGATGGTTTGGAAAACAGGTGTTATATGAAATAACTAATATTTTTCTTTTTTCTTTTGTCTGTTAAACTATTTATGTGCTTCAAAAGTAAAAATAGTCTGTTTAGATAAACAAAATCATTGACAAAATATATATTTGGTTGAACATTCGCAAGTTGTCTGTTGAAACCATAAGATCTTTACCAAAACCAATTCCAACTTATATTGATTATGTTGATATATCTTTTATTGTCCTTTCTTTTTTGTTTGGTCTTGATGTCATTATATACTTCCGTATACATTGGTTTCATTTATCTTGGCTTTTGTTTCTTAAAACTGCTTTCTGATTTATTTATTGTCTGATGTCAGAGTGTGAATAATGAATGGCAGACGTTCATGTAGGAGTAGTGAAATGTCTGACATATAAAGGTGTTTAATATTTAATACACGCCTCCACCTACAAGATGTTCACATGTCTGTTGAACAAGTGATATGAGGTAAAACAAGTTGCTACACCCACTTTATAATGAGTTCTGAAATTTTTTCAAATGATTATAAAATTTGGTCATTTGAAATAACAGCCAGAAAGTAAGAGTTAATCAGTTAATAGTAAAAGTATTTGAAATGATAGATGATTCATTCAGTTATATATTCTATTCAGAACCATTTATTCCAGTGACAGAAAATTATTTTGATGATACATTAACTTCAAAAATATATGAATGAATTAATGAAAACACTATTGAACATGATGTATAGAACGAATATCACGTTAACACGATTAATATAGAAATTGAATGTAATAAAACACAACACAGTTAAGTATGTATAAAACATAATATAAGGTAAAATTTGTTTTATTTAACAATGCCTGAAGAGAACATTAATTTATTTTTAAATCACCAAACATTGTGGTATGTACTATTGGTGTAGGGGATAGTCCATATTGAAGATCCCTTACATTATTGCTAATCGGTTGAATAGCCCAGGCAATGGTGGAGGTGGGTTTCCTTTCTCACTATCTGAATGGTCTGTAACCATGTGTCCAATGTTAATACTGTAAATAAAATGTGTTTAGTGTATCATGAAATTGTTTTATTCCTTTTGTTAAAACACAATTTTTTCATACACTATTTCCAGTCATAATAGTATTAAAACTAAAAAATGATTTCACTCTTTCATTTACTTTTATTTGTCTTATTTTTCTTTCTCTTTCCTTTTCTGTTAGGCTCTGTCTCTGTAAAATTTTGTTATGGCATGTTGAATCATGTCATTAGGTTATCCATCTAGTCTACACAACATACATAACTACAATGCAGTAATATGGCCACCAATTGTGTATGCTATGACTAAATACCAGCAGTTTTGGCAATGAAAATATGACCCATTGTTGAAAACTTGTTAAAGAAGTCATAAATAACAAGATTGTTATTCACACTGTATTTAGTGTGTGCAATAAAATATAAATAAAAAATGACACTGGGAGTTTATTTGTACATATACCCATTGATTTATAAATAAATTGGTTATCTTGGCTAGTACTTCTACACGGTTCAGATGATACTGACTTGTCAAATGAGATATTGTTATTATTATTATTATTATTGTTGTTGTTGTTATTATTATTATTGTTATTATTGTTATTGTTATTATTATTGTTGTTGTTGTTCTTTTTGTTGTTGTTTTTATCTTTATTAATTCACTATGTCAATCTTATCCAAAATTCATACCTAATATAAAATAAAAACTTTTCTCTATAAAGTTAATGGGTGGGTGGGTGTGGGTGTGGGGTATTAAATTACCTCTGTGATTAACCAACAGTAGCATTGTTAGTATTCACCACTTTGAAATTTGTTTATCTACAGAATATTATAGTTTAGGAAATTTTTGTTATGTCACTTGATTGGTTTATTGTAACATAATTATTGCATTGTGTAATGAAGGGAGAGGCCTTAATATAGGCTTAGCCTGTTGACCAATCCTTAAACAGTATACTACTTTCACAGCAATAGTATGTTTAAAACAAAATTTAAAAACTTTTTTATTAAAAAAAAAACACGCAAAAAAACACACAAAAAACACACAACATCATCAAAAACAAAACAACAACATCAAAAACAACAACAACAGCTAAATTTTGTTAATTATAATACAGGTCACAATTACTATTTATAAATATTTACCCATTAATCGGAGTATTAACAGTGACAGAGAAATCTAAATACAAATATGTTTGTTTTTTCATTTCTTGGGACGTGTAAATAAATACGCCATATGATTTAAAGGGTTAGACATTCAATACATCTTTTCATATGCATTAATATCAATGTGATATTTGTTAAACAAAATATTTATATTCATTGTTTGCTTTTTGAAACAGTATCAACATTGTATGTGCATTTTGAAACAAGCTTATAAACAACTTGTTTACATGAGCTCAGTTAGGAATGAGATAACCATGTTATAAGCAGCTACTTGATTTTGTGAGCACTGTTTAAACAGTTGAGAAAATGTTCTTTGAAATAAATATTTGCTAATTTCTAAGATATCTTTTATTATTTATTATATCTCACTAACAGAGAAAAGAATTAATCAATATATTATTAAAGATTAAAGACAGACTATTTTGGGCTTCTTTTAGTGATATGTTTCAAAATTCCACAGAGGATGTTGAAACAAAATCATAAAGGTTAACAATATAGATATTGTGACTGATATTTTTTCGTGTGAGTCAAGTAGACAAGTCTGATGTAAGAAAAAAATATTACTGAATATTAGTTTTCACAAAAAGATAAATTGCCATTTTGTACCATAATATTGTAATTTTCTTTGGAGAATGATTTCTCAGAGGACAATATGTCAGTGTTTGGCTTATTTCCTGGAAATGTTTTTTCATTCAAATAGTGAAGAGAGTTAGTATTAATGGCAAAGAGAATATCTGAAATGAGATTAATAGAAAAACAAAACAAAAATTGATTTAAAGCTACTTAAGTAATTAACAACACAATATTTGAGGCTTAAAAATAAATAAATAATAATAATTAAAAAAATCTATGTATTTAGTATGGTCTCGTCAGATATTTGTTTAGTAGTTAACTTCTTTGAGATTGCTTGTGAAATTAGCAGTAATTTAATTAATGTTAAAAGTGTTGCATTATGATTCAAAGTAGCCCAATTTTGTTTAGATTATTATCTTCTTCTTTCTTTCTTTCTTTCTTTCTTTTTTCTTTTTTGTTTATCTATCTATCTATCTATCTATCTATCTATCTATCTATCTATCTATCTATCTATCTATCTATCTATCTATCTATCTATTTATCTATCTATTTATCTATTTATTTTATATTATCTTATTATTATTTTAAATACATGATACTAAATGTATACAGTGATATATACCCGGTAGTTAAAAGGAACAGTTTAATATAGGACATTAATGGTCAACATTTTTGTTGAACATTTCAGGAATATCTTCAGGCCCAGCTTTATAAAATTTAAGATTTAACCATAATTTAACCATTGATAAAAATAAGATGAAAGCGAAACATTTTGTCTGCTAGAGCACTTGGCATCAGATGATTTGTCTTTTAAAAAATAAACACGCCCAGTTTATATCCTGAAAAACAACATCCCAACATTGAAACACTGAAACATTTCTACAAGGAAACTGGCCAGATGATATGTCTTTACAAGGAAATTGTGGCCTGCTTGTTTGTTGTTGGTTTACACGGGTTAGCAAGGTGGGTGTTTGATCTTTTGCTTTGTTTACTGCCTAGCGAGGCAAATGTTTGATGTTGTGTTTTGTGTTGACAGTTGAGCGAGGTGATTGCCGCCTGGACCGACTGGAGATGCTGATTGCTGAAGCCGAGAAGAAGGTGGTCGACCTCACCGCGGTCGTGCTCAACGGCTCGTCAGGCAACGTCAACATCTCACCTGCACAGCAGAAGGTACGTCCTTTTGTAACAGATAAATCAGCCTCCACCGAGGAGATTTGAACCATGGACCTTCAGATCAAGTGACAAAAGCTCTACCAAATGAGCTATAGGAAAATTCCCACTAGCTACTGTTAGCAGGAGCACTTCATATGAACACTGCTACACTTTCATCTTTTAGGTTGATGTGTCTTTAATTAGATTTGTTTTGTTGTTGATTGGTTTGTTACTTTTATCACTACACTGTCTTTCTTTGATGTTGGATATGTATGTTTTTTTCCAACTGTCGGTAGGCCTAGTGTCTGTATTAAAATAGTTTTTGTGAAATACTTGTATTATTTCAGTTAATTAATTACATAACTACTTAATTGTTTAATTAATTAATTACATAATAATTATCTAAATTATTTTCTTTTTTCATTTATTCATACATTCATTTTATAAAAATTATTTGTTTTAAACATTTATTTATTTTAAATTACATTTAAAACTAGTATTCAATTATTTGGGTTTTAAAATAATTTCGGGGTTGTTTTTCTTTAATGAAATTATTTTATTCTTAGAATATTCAAGGTAACAACAAATAGAAATGTTTGATTCTGTACATAGACATTTATTTAGTAATGTAATATCAGTAGTTATGTTATCTGTATCCATGACATAATAAAGTTAATTACATATATTGTCTGCACTGTATGTGAATGTGCACACTGGGAGATTGTAAGCAGCATGAGTTATAGGTAGTGTTTATCTCTTGAAGCCAGCCAAGGTATCACACCCTAGAGACTTGTGTATGAGCGGAGCACATCTGTCATTCCCATGACCAATCAGACATGGAATATGCCATCTTACATAACCACCACCTGCCAGGTGGTTCCAAATACTGTGCATATTTGTGACTTGGGTTATTGTCCCATTCTTCTAAGATGTCCCAGAATTTGCTATTAGAAAAACTTTGTTGTCTATCTATAAGTAATTTTATTTGTTTATAAGCTACTACTATTGTTGTTTATACTAATGCTATTATTACAACTAAAACTTACTACTACTACTACTACTACTACTACTACTACTACTACTACTACTACTACTACTACTACTACTACTACTACT
>JAUTBW010102597.1:0-16075 GCA_032361425.1 Peltospira smaragdina | reverse complement strand
TTCTTCTTCTTCTTCTTCTTCTTCTTCTTCTTCTTCTTCTTCTTCTTCTTCTTCTTCTTCTTCTTCTTCTTCTTCATATTATCATTAATTTTCATTAATTTTTTTTTTAAATCCACTTTTGTAAAACAAAAATGTCAAAGTGACATTTGTGAAGACATTCAAACATGATATCATTGTTGCTGCTGTTAATTTAATTAAAAACAATTCACATCTCCCATTATTACATGGTTGAATAATTTTAATACAGATAAACATGTTTTTTTTACATCTGGTATGAGACCATCAGCAATAAAATTAAAGCTTGTCAGAACAGGAATATGGGTAATATGAACCATGTGTGACATCCAAGTAGCAGCCATTAAAATACCATTGTGTTGCAGAGTTGATTGGTGCCTGAAGGATCAAGCATTTGGATCTTGGTAACAAGGGGTAGATCACTCCCATCCATCAGTGTCCAACATTGTGACCTCTGTGATCTTTTCAGGAGCCAATCATGTTGTTTGCCATTCAATCATCTGTAACAGGTTTTTTCATTGGTTACAAATAAGAATTGTTAAAACATTTCACTATTCTCAAGATAGTTGTATTAAAGAGTTGCATTCTCATTTTTTAAAGCTGTGTAATTTCTCTTGTTAACAAAAGGTCATACATGGAAGAGTTTGACAATCACAAGTCTTTATAGTGACAGAAAAAATAGCTTACATTATTTGCATGAGTTTTGATTTACAGACGTTTTTATATCTTTTTTTTCAAATGATTCCATCATATATATCACCATAAATAAGAGTAAAAGGATCAAATATTTGTATGCATATTACTTATTATTCCTAAGCTGTCTAAGCTGAATTATGGATGGTTTATTTGTCTTTGCAAGATATAAAGTTTTATGTTTAATATTTGTGGTACATGATGTTCTTTTCAAAAAGGTTGTGTTTTCTGTCATAAAAGATCTATATAATGTTTTGTTAATATTCTCCTATTTGTATAACTAAATATTGTTTTTAAGTATGTAAAAAATAAATAAGTATCTAATGTGATATTACTAAGCAGTTTAAAATATTTCCCAGATCTATAGCTTGTTTATCAGATATATTTTATAGTTCTATTTGAAAACGTTCATGAATGTTTCATTTGCTATATGCCAAAAATTATTAGTGTTTTTGGTTTTAAGATTTATAGCTAAAGGAAAATGCCATCCAATTTAATTAAATATCCCACTCTGTACAGGCATTAAAAAAGAGTGATAAAACCAAGTTTAGAATGTGAATCTTTCGGCATCTCATAACTGTCACTGTGAAGGTTATATGAGGCTTGCCATCACACCATAGTGATGTGTTGTCACCAGCAATATTAAAACATCTGTTGATAAAAACACTGCTCTCTGCTTGCCATTGCGATGACATAAAACATGAAAAACAACCACTGTGGCAAGTAAGCCACAAGAGGGAATCCTCCCCAGTTCTCTCTGTCACTCTCTCGTTCGCTCTCCCGCTTATTGCAGTTGGGAGGTGGAAATGAAAGGTTTCATTTGATTTAAAAAACCTCACATTGTCTCTGGTGGCCTTGGTTACAGACAAATTACTTGAGAGTTGTGTTACTACGCCAACAAGTGGTAAATGTACTTTCAAGGAAATGGGATTTTTTTTCTTCTTCTTGGTCTTTGGTTTAATCAGAAGTTGGAGTCAAATAAAAGTCTTGATAATGATTAATAGCTCTCTTCATCTATGTTTTCTGTCCTGGGAACCTACGCTTGCGTGAAGCTGACTATTTTAATTTTCATTTTTTCTTCCATTTAGCTAAGTTCATAGGACAGTTTGAAATAGGTTTGAAACCTTTTTTATAGCTTGGTCTGTTATGTCAAATGAAATTACTTTTTGTCAAAAGATAAATGAGAATGACATATACATGTATTTATAATGCATTTTTCTTTGAAATATTATATATGGATTAAAGAGTAAATTGTCATTTACAGTAATTATAAAAAATACATTTCCAGATATGACAATTTTTTTTAATGTAGTTTAACACTCTTTACATGAGTTTGATGGCAATCCTTTGTAATATGTAATCACAAATGTCAAGTGGATCAGTGCTGTGATTTGAGTGATGTCTTGTGAGTTAGTAGTTTAAAATTTTTTTTTTTTTTTTCACACCTTATGTTTTAAAAGTACCATATTTTAACATCTAAGTTATCCATTTGCATATACACATGAAGCAGACTGCACCACTGAGCGACATTCCACCCACAGTAGTGTTTAGTCACACAAACTTAATATCATGAATGAAATGCTAACTGATTTTCAGTTATATTATACATGTATATACCTTTTAAATTTTTCAAACTGATTCTGCATGAAAATGACAGCACAGTTGGTAAGCAGTAATATTACTGCTTAACAAAGTGAAGTGATTTTGTACAACATCCTGTAATAAGACTGTTGTGGTGTAGGTTAGATCAGGCTACCTGCAGGTGTTTGATCTTGTTACCCCTTGCACCTCAGCTGAGCTTTCCCACTGACTGAGCTAACCTGTACACTCTGTGACCACTGTGACACTACTGTCTACCAGCGTGAAGTGATACTGTAGTCAGTGTTTGTTCTATCACCATACAATAAGACAGTTCTGCTTAGGCTTAAAGCCGTCTTGAGGCAAGTAAGTCATTGTAGGTATCAAGTTTATCTCATTTGCTTTGAAGTCCATTGTACTTAGGGCGTAAATATACTGTAATGAAACTCAAGAGTATGTAGAACAACAAATCCCATCAGCAAGCCTCTTTTATGTCCTAGCTAGGGACTGGTCAAGAATTTGTCATGGGGAGGTGGAACATTTAACAGTATTGTGGACAATTTGAATCTATAAGAATTTGATATGTTAATATGATTATTTCATTTAGAGAAAGAATTTTCTAAGAAACAGATAAAAAAAAAATGCTATCACTTAGTATTCATCTACAGAAAGAAACTAAATATTTTTTATTAAAGGCATAAAAAGTTAGACAAACTTACAGAAAAATAACAACTTTTATTGGTGTTATGTCTAGATTTCTAGGTTGCATACCTACATTTTTACATGCTTTATTAAGAAATTTATTTTATGAATGCCCCGTCTTTTGACAAGTTCTAGGACAGCCCCTGTGCCCTATAGATGAGCAGTTTCAGCTAGGCTGGAGTTTGTTAACTGATGTAATTTCTTAGCCCTTCTCTGGTTGGACCCAAGCAATTCTGTGTTTATCAGAAGTGACAGAGTTTCAATTGTGGAGGATCTTTCTCAGAATATTGTTATAAATGGCTGCCACTCACCAGCTTTTCCTAAAATAAATGAAATTAAATCTGCTTGAAAGGAGAGAAATGTAGAAAATGTGTCCCATTGTGGTAAAAGCATTTTGGTAAATTGAATCAATATATCTATTAGGACTCCCCAGCTTGCACCTTGTGTATGGGCAAGCAGACAGCAGTTTTTTCTTGTTTTCTTTTCCATTTGTAGCATTTCTGAAATATCTGTTAGCAAAACGTGAAAGCTGTGTAAATGGAAAGAGTAATTTCCTAATGTGTGATATCTGTTTTAGTCACAACAATGTGCTAAAGAATTATATGACCACAATGGGGGTTTGCCACATAGGTTGTGGCTTGGTGTAGACGAAATTCAGTTGGTTATGAAAAGAAATTAGACGTCAATCCTTCTTATTCATTATGTCAAGTTTATGTCATTTTGTGGTTCAAGCACAAAAGTCTGACTACATCTCTGCTATTTGAGGTGCATGTCTTGAAAAGTTAATTAAAATTGGTGGCTTAACCACTGCACTGTCAAAAGCAGGATGACTGTAGTGTTTATAATTACGTTGGTTGAGTCATTATGCCATGGACCTCAGCTTCTTGGTATGTATCCAGGACATCGTGCTAATGATTATTAATGATTAATAATTAGATACAATCAGGAAAATAGAGTTGATTGGAATGCAATGTGATTAGAGTAAGAACAGTCTTTGAGATACTGAGTTTTTTTTTTAATCCTTCTTCCATGTGAATTACTGATGAAACTATTAGTGAAAAAGTCAAACTGATTGTACAACTTTACACTTTAAATGTTATTTATGACAACCATTTATTGCCAGTACATTTAAACCTGTATGTTTTGCATTCAGTTATTTATTGCAGTTCTTTATTTTTATTTTTTAGGTAAGTGCTGTTATTCCTGTAGTATTCGAGCTTGACTGACAAGCAGTCCATTACCCAGATACATGTAGCTAGTTGAAAAGAAAAGGTCTCAACTAAAAGGTTTGTGAGTGTTTTGTTATTGTTTCTCAACAGGAAAAGGACATCTGGTGGACAGTTGTTTAGAATTACGTTACCATCTTTATAAGAAACTTTTCACTTTTTAATTAGTTTGAGGGTTTTCTGGTCCAAAAAATACAGTTTAAAATTGTAAAATCAACACATTTCAGGTAAATCAGCATATTTTAAATAACAATTTCACGTGAACATAACATCTATAATGTTATACACTGAATGTCTTCATTCCATTCTGGTTACATGTGTGAAATTTCTGAGAATTTTATTTTGTTATAACAAAATATATTATGTCATTTGCCAGTACTTAAATTATTTATGCCTAAAAACTACTTTTTAAAAAAGCCAGAGAATTATTTGAATGAGGATGATAATCCTGCAAAATACTATTTTGAAATAAACTTTCAAATAATGACAGTTTTTTAATTATGTTTTTAACCGGTAAATTGGTAATCTCTTTCCATACCATGAGATGGTGGTAATTATTGTCACATTGAAATACAGAATTCTTCACACTACTGGTGTCTTAAGAGGCTCATAATCAATAATGTTCTCCAATGTAAAACTGTAGACCTTTTTAAAACTTTAAAAAAAAAAAAATCTATTGATCAAAACTACAGAACTGTTTTCTTGATTCACTGGTTAATGTGTAACTGTGTGTATGTGTAATAGTGTTTGTGTGGTATATTACTGTGTGTATGTACATATATGTTACATTATTTATGCAATAACACCTTGTTAATATTCAATTTAAAAAATACAAATTTGTGCATTTGACCATTTATGCAAATGCAGTTTATCTAAGCCTTTATCTTTTCCTACAAAAAGAAAGAACCAAAATCAAAAAATATTTCACTACTGACAAACTGGTATTATGAATATCTACAACTCTGAATCAGCTGTATTAAAAAGTGTTAGCCAGAATTATTGAAGCAATAGGTGGTTTATTTTTTGTTTGTTTTTCATTGTAAAAATGTGCAAAATTCTTTCAGCTGATTACATATTTTGTTAAATCCACGAAAAAAACCTAAATTTTAATTATCGACTCAGAATTATGGATTTAGATGTTTTTGCATCAGCTTTTATGTGTTTATCTATCTTCACAGCTTGAAGTGTTGAAGGAATCGAGATAAAAACTACAAAAATACTTTAATAGTTTTAAGAAGTTAAAAACAATTAAAAAAGTTTAAAACAATTTCAATTTGTTACAGAAGAACTGTGGTATTAAAAACAATGTTGCTGTTTTAAATTTTATATTAATTTGTACATTAGATAGGTATGTAAACTTGTTTTACATGCACATTCAGAGCATGCCTGTCCTGGTCACACACCTCAGGAGCTTGTCTGTCTAGGAGGAGGTTAGTAGTTAGTTGTAACTGTATTACTGGTTAGTGAGAAAAAAGAGGATGTTGTGGCTTTACTTACACCTTCCCATTGAGTCATTAGAATCTTGTTCTGGGTTGGGAGCCTGTACTGGGATATGAACCAAGCACCTACCAGCTTTATAGTTTTAGAACCATGGCTGGACTACACTGTCTAGGCTGGTGTACATTTGTATGTAAGTGTTACGTCTATAGCTAAATCTGTTCCTACTGGTTTCTATTTTATTAGTGCAAGGTGATTTAAATATGGTGGCACTTAGTAGCATTCTGTGTAGGCCTAATATGTATGAAATGACAGTTGTTGGTGCCGTTATGCTTGTCATTAATTTGCTGGTTGTTCCATCAGCAGTGAAGACGGGTAGCTGCTACTGATGGTGAGCCATGTTTACGATGGAAATTACAACATATCACAGAACACAAACTGTTGCTATAGACACCAATTCCTTAAAGCAGGAATTATCTACAGGTCTCACAGTATAGCTTGTAATTGTCAGGAGGTGATGGATCCACACACTCTCATAATACTTGGGTAAAAAGGATGTTTGTAGGGAATCGATGCACACATCAAACACAATAAACAGCCATTTCCTGAGGTTTTGAAATGAAACTGAAATGTGTTGTGTGTTTGTTTTTTTGACTGGTGAACATGTTTGACACCAAATGATCAGTTTAAAATAAAATAAATATTCCTTTCTTGAAATAAAATTTAGCATAATTGGTTTAATGCAACACATGTTAAGTACATTACCATAATTTACATTATTCTGAGATTATTCTAGCTTTTTGGGTAAATGTGTCTCTCTGTCTCTCTCTCTCTCTTTCTCTCTCTGCCTCTCTCTCTCTATCTGTCTCTCTGTCTCTTTCTCTCTCTTTCTTTCTTTCTATTTTTCGCTTTCTTTCTCTGTTCCATTAAAAAAATTGCTATAAACTTATGTATTAAGGGTTGTGATATGTTTTACCACAAGAAAAACTTAAATGGAATAGGAATCTTAGCACTTACTGACATTTTCCAGCATCATAGTTTAATCTTCAGTAACTTAGCTTTTAAATTACTAACCACTTTTCTGGCTAGATGATCAGTATACTTGAAGAAGCATGTCTGAATCTTAATTACATAAATGACTGATGTGTTGAAAATAGTCAAAGTAGCTGAACAGTTAGCCCATGATTGCATATTGAACCTGAATTTGATATATTTTTAAAACATTTATGTACATGGATGAAACCGTTATTCCAATTTGATCACTGTTAAAACTGATAGCAGTTAGACTGCTTGTATTGGATGTAATAATATTCATTACACCATGATAGCTTAGGAGTGAGCCCAGGATGGCAGGCTTGAACCTTAATTAGATAAAATCTACTTTTTAAAATATGGATATACATGGATGAAATCTTTATTCAGTTTGGGTCTGCATTGCCAAAGTGCAGCTTACACTGCCAATAATTGATGTTTTCCCTATCCGGACATGCTCTTGTTGGGCAGGCAATTACAACTATCTGAGAATTCCATCTATTGTAGGATTTACCTGTCAGATAATGTAAAACCAGACTGAATAAAATTTGACTCGGTCATGCTCCTCATATATAGAAGTCTCAGTAGTTTTGTTATATCAACTAGGGAAATTGGCTAAATTAAATGTTTGACCTTCCTTTGGAATTGGCAAATCTGGTAAAATTGATAAGCAGTATAAGCCAAGTGATTTAGTGGAGAAAGTGGTGTGATTGAGTTTATGAATGTCATTTTAGCTTTCTAATACCATTTACTAAGTGTTATCTCTTGGCAGTCAATCATATATAACTATTTAATTGTAGAAATGTTATAAGACCACACAATAAGGTATTTATTTACCACATTTTTATTTTAAAATAATAATTCTGTGATTTATTAAATTTACACTTAGGATAAACTTATTGTCTTGGATATGAATCTGCAACAAATCTTGCCTATAGTATTATCAGGATAATTAAATTGGTTCCATTATGACAACTGTATCTAAACTTTAACTTATTTACCAAGTGCTTGAAGATGATTATATAGATCACCAAATCATTTATCAGTCACATGCTTTATAAAATAGAACTTTGAATTAAGACACCAGTCAGATGTGTATGCAGGTGGTCATTCCAAATCATCTTGTTACTAAACATCATGGCCAAAACCTAGTCATTTCATTCAACTTTATATCCACTCTTAGTACCCAATTTAATTTGAGGCACACTGTCCTGGGAACACACCTAAGCTATATTGGTTGTCTGTCCAGAACAGTGGTTAAAGGTAAAGAGTGAAGAGGGTGTGATGGTATTTTATCTTCATATAAAGCCTTTAAGAACTTGATCTAGTTTGAAGTCTGTACCATGATTCAAACTCAATATCTACCAACTGTTTGATATTGATGGCTTAGACACTACATCATCAAGGCTGACCATAAAACCCAATTGCCTGCTTCTACCAGTAATTATAGCTTGTTATTAAGTGTAATAAGCCTAGCAGTAGTAAACTAGAAAACTAGGTATTCAGAAGCTGTCTGCCATATGGTTCTTATTTAAATTAAATAGCTTTTTTATAGATTTATGCTCAAAATAGTAAATTTAAACCATCAGTGTAGGTTTTTTCAACTTATTTTGTATTGGATCATGTAATAATATACCAGTATCCTGTAGTACTGAGTTGTATGGAATAACCAGTACACCACTAGTGCTGGTGGGTGAAGTGAAATTGACTGGAGATGGTCTTAGACACTTCCGCCTAGTTGTGTTTCCTAAGCAAACTTCATTAAGACGTCCACAGCTACTCTGACTGAAGTGAAAGATTCTCCAAGTTTTAACAAATATTTGAGTTGTTTTACTAAAATCAATGTGCCACTTCTGCTAGGTGAAAGTGTTTTATCTTCGGCAAACTGCAGACACTATAAACACGTAGGTCTGACTGGCTGTCTGGTCAGCAGTAGGTAAACAGTGCGTTCTGAAAGCACTTGGAAGAGGATCTCGGCAAACTCTGATGACTCAGGTTTGGTTGGAGTTGTTTTCAGTTGTGTATCTTGCATGCTGTCCTGGGTGCATCTCAACTGTTACCTATGTTTAAGACTCTATTGATGGTTAGCTCTAATTAAGATACAAGCATGCTTTCCTGGGCATAGCTCAACTGTTACCTATGTTTAAGACTATTTCAGTGGTTAATAATTATGATACAAGCATTCTGTCCTGGGCACATCTCAGCTGTTACCTGTGTTTAAGACTATATCGGTGGTTATCTCTAATTAAGATACAAGCATGCTGTCCTGAGCATATCTCAACTATTATCTCTACCTTTGAGGCTAGATCTGTGGTTAACTGTAAAATCCAAGCATGCTCTCCTGATCACATTTCAACTGTTAAACTTTTAACTCTAATTAAGGCTTAAGCATGTTCATCTTGGGCAAACTGTATATTGAGCTAAGTGTTAGTGACAGAGAAATGAGTGTCCTTGTATCATCATTTTGTCATTAAGAGTTTGGCTAAGAGCTGGTACTGAGTCATGTACCTGGGCCTGCACTTATAAAACCTTTTCAGTCTCAATCTCTAATAGAGTCTCCACTCAGACTCCGGCATTTAATGGGTCCTGCTGCATTCAAGATTGTTTTTGTGCTTATAAAACTACTAAGACTTGTAGTTTTATAAACATGAAAACAATCTCAGACTCAGCAGAGTCCCGACTCAACGCTGGAGTCCGAGTGCAGACTCTATGAGAGACTGAGACTGAAAAAGTTTTATAAGCACGGGCCCAGGTTTCTGATACACCACATCCTTGTATATCTTGGTTTAAACAATATCATCAAGGACAGTTAGGTTTCTGTAAAATTTTACTGTTTGGAAATGAAAGCAGTTGTTTTAAGAGTACTTAAACATTTTGTAATCACTGTTACGTACCTAAAATGATAAAATTATTACTCATCTAAATGGTCCTTAACCATATATCTAATGCCATATGAATCTTTATTTCAAATGTGTTGATTACATCATTGAATAAACATATCCTTTTTTCCCTTTTACCATTTGATTTTATAAATAAACTTATTTGTATTGTTGATTATTTTATATGTATATTTGTTATTATGCAAATAAACTAGACAAAAATCTGTCGCTGTTGCTATTATAGGCTGTACTTATTAGAACAAAGCAATCTGATAAAACATCTTAAAGCACAATTAGATTTTGAAAAAACACACTGAATTTTCTCCCAAAGCTTAACAACTTTTAAAACAACTGAAGTTTTATAACATAAGCTTTAACAAAAAATTATCACAAACAGAATCTATGTTTTTAGATCACAATAGATTTTCTTCTTTTTAAATCGGTTATCTTCTAGATTTTGCAAATAAACCATTTGTTTAGCATTTAAACCATTCTGTTTGATGCCTCCAACTTTTTTCCTTGTTAATGTTGGAAAAACATTTTTGTTTTGGCATTACGTTTCCCTTTGATGTGTGAGTGTATTTTGTTAAGCATACCCAATCTCGTGACTACAATCAATAGCTCTCAATTCCTGTAGGATCCTGTTTGGTTTGTCTCAGGCTGATCAAAGTTTACAGCAGCTCTGTAATTGGTATAAGCACATCTCTGGGTAGGTGCAATCAATGACACTCCAGTGTGTTTAAACAGCAAACATCGGGCTCAGAGGTGGACAGGCGAAAACATCATGGTCTCCACTACTTTTCTAAGTAAATATTAAGTAGAGTCGCAAGTCACTTGTCAAAAGTTTGATCAATCAAATAAATTGGGAGAAAGCTATTTGGAGATGGTGTAGTTTTAGTGCCTCTCAAAATATGGTGTGTAAATATAAGCAGAGTCATCTGTTGCTTTTCAGAATGATTTTCATTGGAAGTACCAGTAATTTGGTATTAATAGAGTTTTGGTTGAAATTAAAGTATAGTTTGTAAATACTAACTAGTGATACATATTGGCAGATTTTTATTATCAAAAGTGCTTCAGAAAGGTTTTCTAAGTCAGTTTTGTTAGAATTTATAACAAAGTAATGTCACCAAACACTATAAAAATATTTTGTCCACCAAAAGTCCATTGGCCCACTGATGGTAATTAGTGTTGGACTAAGGCCATGATTTACAGATCATTTAATTTTGGCGATATATTGAGACATTTGCTTAATATTTCCTTTTAATTCTGTCCAGAAAGCAGGAAATGTTTTAATTAATGATGCACTCAGTTTTATTTAGTTACATGACATCAGACCTTTAAATGAGAAAGAAAACCTGCAATTCTTTCTGATTAGCAGCAGGATTTTTTTTTAATTACATACCTTATCAATCTTACTATGCTAATACAAACATCAAAATCATGCAGTAAAAGAATCTGTATAGCACATGTGAAATCCAGACCGTGACCCATTGGGCTGTGTCTCATTCCAGCCAGTACACCACAACTGGTATACCAAAGGATGTGGTATGTGCTATTCTGTCTATGGGATACTGCATATAAAAGATCCCTTGATGCTAATTGGAAAGAGTAGCCCATGAAGTGGCAGCAGTGGGTTTCCTTTCTAACTATCTACAATATCCTTAACCATAAATTTGTACAATACATAGGATTAAAAAATAATGATAGTGAAATTTTGTATATATATGCAACATCCCTTAGATATTATAGATAGTACTTACCATGACTTTTCATGCAATAGTTATGGAACACTGGTTTGAATGGGGGGGGGGAAAGCTTTCTACCTAGAAATATTCATTTTATAGATTTACCAGTAGATTTCTGTATACATTTAAGCCTGTAATTGTTTTAATTTCACAATATAATTGTAAATATCTAGCTAGAAGCATGTGTTCTTTTTTTTGTTTTTTGTTGAGTATATCAATGAATATTCATTCACTTATTATTAGCATTCTATGGAAAGTTTGTAACTTTGTAAACATTGATAACAAATACCACACACTATGCAGGCCAACTTCATCTACATTAATCTGTCTTTACGGTGGAATGAAATGGACTAAAAAAGTCTATGTATGACTGCATGGACTGTATTATTTTTCTGATTTAGAACGGTTTTCATCTTAATCTTATTATCATGATTCATTGCATGCATGAAGATTAATAGGATTACCAGCTTTTCAATATGCTGTACTGTATGCAGTTTGCCTGATTATATTTACAAATACATATGGCTGTGTCTGTGTAAGGATTTGCAGAATTTGATTTGATTTGTTCTCTCTGATGATTCTGTAGATATGAACATCACATGCCAAGATGATGATCATAGATCAGTTGCACTAACTGGACAGTTATTTTTGTCTGTTATTTTCTCAGTAATAAGTACGTATTACAACAGATAACAGGGTGGAAAGAGAGTAAGTGTGTGGGTGGGATGGAAGAATGATGTGAAGTGAGCTCGGTACTTGATACAGTTGTGTTTTACATGCAAAGAGAGGAACAATGGTCCTACTAGCTATAGAGTTTGAGAAACCAAAGACTTCAGCACTGTTAATACTGACGCCTAACTCAGTAGGTCTGACCTGATGCTCTGTGGTACTTCGAACACTGAGCTGCACCCCATGCCTTGTCACAGTGTTAGGAATTTCAAAATTCATTATGGTTCACTGATCATAACTTTGTGTATTGTAATTTTGTGTGTATATTGATGTGGTGGATGAATGAATGCTAATATCTTTTTTTGTAGTAGTTTTAATCACTGAAACTAATAGAGAGAAGTGTTTTTTTTATTTATTTAACAATGCACTCAACACATTTTTCCTGTGGTTATATGATATCAAATGGTTACAGACCATTATGACAGTGAAAAAAGCTGCTGTCACCACATTTGCTATTCTTCCTGATTAGCAGCATGAGATCTTTTATATGCACTATCTCACAAACAGGATAACACATAGCATGGACCTTGTTACACTAGTTGTGGAATACTGGCTGCAACAAGACATAGCCTGATGGGTCTACCATGTGGGATCGATCTGACAACCCACTGCACCATGAGTGAATGCTCTACCTCTCAGCTAAGATGTCTTTTATATAGCACCCACCATGGTTTTAAAAGTGGCATTTGTTTTATTTCCTTTAGTGATAGCTCTTCCAGCAGTGATAAATCAATAAGAATTCTGTCAAAAGAATTTCCTATAAACTCACAGAATATATTCTGAAATTTTTTATACAGACATTTATTATACTCCAGTAGCTAATTGTTTCTTCTGAACTGTTTTCGCTAAACAATGTCTTGATATATGTAAAAATCACAAAACACTCTTTCTCTGGTTGTTTTGTAACTTTGATGACAAGCATGTTACTTTGAAGTAGTGTTCACTGCAGTGGTCACTGCCTATGCCATGGATGCCTTTAACAGACTTGGTTGCACCGATCACCTCGGTGAATATACTGATTGAGATATCCAAGCCTATGATAAAGACGCCAACCACACCGTGCAATGTGCGAGCAAAAATCAATGAACAATTTTTAATATGTCTCTTTCATACATAGTATGGTGGCAAATGAATATAGTTGCCAATTACTGAAAGTGAATTGGAGGTTTTGACTTGCCTACTCCGTGATATGGATCACCACCACGGGGATATGCAGTGGATTTGTTGTCCGTTTCGAAACAACTCCAGGGTCAGAGGACAGGTAATTTACACTTAACAATATTTTAAAGTTGTCTTAGAATTGGTCTTATTCAACTTATTGTGTTACATTGTTTGTTGTGATAATAATTTTAAAATTAATTATTTAACAATGTTCTCAACACATTTTTGTTAAATTATGTCATCAGAAAAGTTTGTAAAATTATAAAAATCCCTTGTGGCTAACCATATGTCTGATGCCATATAACCATAGATAAAATGTGTTTAATGCATCATTAAATAAACCACTTCTCTATAGAGAAAAGGAATGTGTAGTAGTACTGTATCATGTTTGATCACTAGTTTTGATTAATGGCTTATCTAACTTATGGTGTTATTGCTTTATCATATTTAAAGTTGACATATTTTGCACATATCTGGGCAACTTCTTTTGGTTAAGTCGTTTATTGGAGAATTTAGAGTATTTGGGGATGTTCTATTTGAAATTCCACTGGGCTATGTCTCGTTTTAGCCAGTGTTTAGGCTGTGGTATGGGCTATATTATGTATGGAATAGTGCATATAACAAATCACTGCTGTTAATCAGAAAGAGTAGCCCATGTGGTCGTAACAGGTTTCCTTTCTCACTATCAAAAAGGTTAACCATATGTCTGATGCCATATCACTGTAGATAACGTGTGTTGAGTGTGTTGTTAAATAAAAACACTTTCTCTCTCCTCTAAGCTTAAACTTTAGGGTTTGTGTTAAACATTAGGGTTATGTTATATCCAAGGTTAGGTTTAGGGTCAGAGTTTGAGTTAAAGAAAGGGTTAGGATTAGAGAATTGTATTTAGGGGCATGTTGAGGTTTCCTTTGTCACATAATTCAGATTTGTGGATTTTAAAGGGCTATAATCAGATCTGTTAATTTTAAAGGGACATAACCAAATAATTATGTAGATTTTAAAGGGACATATCCAAATCCTAAAATTTTAAAGTCAACTAACCAAATATATGGATTTTAAAAGGCATATCTGTGGATTATAAAGGAACATATCCAGATCTGTAGATTTTAAATGGATATATCCAGATCTGGAACATACCCAGATTTGGGGATTTTAACAGGGACATTATCATATAATTGGATTTTAATGAGCCAATCCCAGATCTGTGGATACTAAAGAGACAAATCCAGATCTGATGATATTAAAAAACTCTCCATATTAGTAGATTAAAAAAATAATTAATAAACATTCAGATTGGTTGACTGAAAGAGACAAATTCAGATCTGTGAATCTGTTGTGATCTCTTAAATTCACAGAATTAATATGTACAAAAACATTCCCAACAAAAGAAAACATGTAGATTTTCTTTCAGAACAACTGTTTATCATTCTATTCTTCTCTACTTTTATTTGTCTTTGTCAGTGAGCTGTTGTTGAATATTTGATTTTCATTCTTTGACTGATCAATTATTTCCCTTGAAGTTATATCATGTTTCTCAAACAAAGCAAAATTTATTTAATATAGTTTTCTATTTAATTAATAGCATGCATTTTTAATCATTGACAGCATTCATTTACTTATTTTAGTTTTTTAAGTATTCTTTTATAATTTTTTGTATACTTTGGTATCTTATTTACAAACAGCTATAACAAAATATTATCAGTTCTCAAATTCTCAATAGTGGTATAGAGTTACGGCTTGATATAAAGCTTCTGAAGGGAAATATCTGTGAAATATCAATAATTATCATTTTGTTGGGCTTTTAGTCAAACTCGACCATTAAGTAGTGAAATATTACCCAGAATTACTCTCTGGAAGTTTGGGTCCCTGTGTAATGGTGCCCAGGAGAGCTGGCTGTCCATTGACCACCAGTGTTTATTGCATAAGAAACAGTGCTCTGTGACCTCTGCAGCAGTGTTTAGGTCTGATTTCTGGGTTGTTATTTTACATTTACACTCACGCACACTGCACTAACATACTGCACTCAGTTACATTCACATAAAATAAAAGTGCTAATAATTATGTGCTCTGTTATGGCTTTATTGTCTGCCATAGATACTTAATTGATAAATGGGCAAAGCTGTAGCCCAGTGGTATAAACATTCATATGATATATGTTCAGTATGAAAGCAAACGCAGCCACTGAATCTAAATTACAAAACCAAAATGTATATCTGTACAAGGCAGAGTCAAGGGGTGTTTAAGGCAAGGTTGTGATTGTTTCTATGATCAACCACCAGGCCCTTTACTTGTAAAGCTTAGAAATCTATGATATTAAAGTCTGGACTTTAAGGTTTCTAAGCACTGGGCCAGGTACACCGTCTACAATAGGACTGCCATCCCATGTAATCTGTCAGCATGTCAAATTTGAAATATTTTTATCATGTATAATATGATTAATTATTATAGCATTAAACAAAAAAAAAGAAATACACCACCACCACCACCACCACCACTACCACTACCACTACTACTACTACTACTACTACTACTACCTCTACTACTACTGCTACTACTAAACCCATGTAATGTGAAACAGACTATAACAGCACATTTAACTGCACCTGGCAAAAATGTGAACACACCTGTATAGAGTTATCAGTTTCATTTCAGTTATAGTATCTTCCAAATTACATGAGCTTTGTTGTAAATAGTTCATTAGAATACATTTTTTCATCTATAAAAGACAACTTTCAGACATTTATTTACTTTGTTACTTGCATTTAGTAATAGGTCATGGTAATCCTAATACAGTTTTCAGGTTTATATCTGACAGATATTTATGACTTATGTAATAAGCAAAAATATTGTTGTGTATAATTTTGAGTAGTACTATAGT
>JAUTBW010102486.1:0-16075 GCA_032361425.1 Peltospira smaragdina | reverse complement strand
GCATTTTATCCTTATAATTTTGACGGTACACCTTCAACTTTGACCTGCCAGTCACGTGATTTGGTACAATATTACCTTAACATACATGTCCCTATCAGTCAAAAGCTATCTAATAATCTTAGACCAGGAACCGTCCTATTTTACGTAAAGCTTGTTTATTACATATCTGCTCATACATGAACTTCGATAACAAAATAATTCTGAACCAGAAAGTATTTACTACCGATAAGATAAGGAATATCCCCAGATAAAATGTTACTTCAGAAACAAAATCATGAAATTGCATTGTACGCGATTGTTGTGTCAGTGATAAAAAATTGTATACTATATTAGTAACAACTTGCATCTAAATGATCAGTACTGTCACCAGGAAAATATCCCATCACTATCACATCTGCTTTCAGTGCTTTTCACGCTACCGTTATCTATGTAATGGTTTCTGACTGATATATGTTGTAATGTAAACCATTGTATGGATTTCATCAGTCGGCTGATTGAACTGTTGTGGTTTAAAAAAAAGATTAATTGATTTTTGTAGTCAATAGAGTAAGGTAATATTTCAAATAAATAAACTGTGTAATTATAATGATGGTTCGTTATAGGCATTGTTTTGTTACTATTTGATACGGTTTCCAGATCTATGGGGATACCATCATAATTATCACCCACTATATTAAGCATCAGTTGTCATTGACAGAGGTCAGAACTTAGATGAAATTATGCTGTCAATCTGGTATTTATTTATTTTTGTCATTTCTTATTAGAAACATTTCTGATGCCAGTATAGCTGTTAATAGCAACAAATGTGTTGAGTGCATCATTAAACGTAACACGTTACTTGGAACAAGAATTAAATTGATACTTTATGAAATAGACAGACTATTGAGAGTACAGAAAATGTCTACATGCAACACAGTACTTATAAACAGGATTTGGAATTTTATAATTTCTGAAATAGTTTCTAATATAAGAATATTAGGCCTACCTAAAAGTTTGTTGTTGTTCAGTTTACATAAACATATCTACAACTATAGCCTATTAAGTATCCATTTTAGCTCTTTTAAATATTTCTCACAACCAGTATGTTTATATCACTGCATATTTTACTTGTTGATTTAGAATAATTATCTGAATCGACAGTCGATCCAAGAGTGGTTGCCCAGGAGTATAAATTCTTCCTCTTTTCATGTCAAACATCTGTTTATAAAAAAAAATAGGTACCCTATTTTTAAATCATTTCTAAAATTAGTTGTAGATTATTAATTGGAATCATGATCTTATTGATATTTCAAATCCTTAGCTTAAGGCCTATTTAGCCTTAACTAGCTTAAGTGTGATGCGACATTTGATATTACCAATTTCTCAGAATTTTGTTTAAGAGATACAGTGAGTATACATAAATGGGTAGTATATTTAGATATTAATAAATCTCATTTTATGGCTGAACATGTTTTTATTTGTACTACTGTAGGGCCTGTTAAAAGTACATAGAATATTAGAAGTATTTTTAATATTGAAAGTATCGACCTCTTGTTAGTTAACTGTGTTTTGAAGGCGCTTCCAAGCCCAGTACTGATCAATGACACAAGCTTGATATTCTTTATATTTTTGAAAACAATATTTAAAAAATTAATAATACAAAAAATTATAAATTATAAATTATATATAAATCAACAAAACGAATAGCTAATTCTCTTGAAATAATGTTTAAAACCAACATTTATAAAGCAGCATTTAACTAACTGTGTTAATAACATTCAGTCAAATGATTTGATGACTTACTCCTCTCAAAAAAAGTCTATTACGCCACAGTATGCCCAAAATTTCTTATAAATCTACACTGATTAATTTTTATTTATTTTGTAATTGGAAACTATTGAGTACTATAAAGTTATAAAAGTAAATACTTTAAATCTAAATCGATTTTCTTTCAAGACAACTTGACAAAGCAGTCGTTTGTCATTCTTTTTTCTATGAAACAATAGCCATTCTTGTTTGTTGGACCCTGTTGATCTGCATGCCACCTACTGTATTATCTCCCCTGATCTCAAGCTTATTGTTCTCAAGTAATTATTTATTATCTGAGCTGCACATCATTACATTCAACCCATCCTGTTGTTGATCTCCACTAAATAACATTCTACTGCAGATTCATTAAAAATATTTTTGTAAAGATTACATTGTCTTTTAACATTAATCCATAATAAATCTTTATCTAAATTATTTTGAATTTGATTCAGGCATGGTGTTTTTCTGTACAGTAATGGTACCAGAGCATACATGAATAATTTGTATAAAAGTGGAAACGTTTGGTATTCAAAATGCAAAATAGTTGGATATTTACAGAATGTCCATTTACAACATACTTACAGCATATTTTAACTATTTGTTTGGGTTTTTAAAACACTTTTTCAGGTGCAGAACTTGATGCAGCAGATGCAGGAGAAATTTCAGCAGATGTCTGACCAGATTATCACAAGAAATATCCTTTAATATACAGTGAATGATTTAGTATTAAAATACACAGTTCTGAAACTGGGATTAGATAGCTGGGCAGGTTAAACCTGCAGATATAAAGACAGCTAACGTGCAGCGCATGACATATAATTTTAAAGCTAATTTAGCACTATTATATCATAAAAAGTCCACAAATTGACTGCTAACTACAAGTTTACTCGTTAATTGAGTGCACCAGAGTTTGCCAATACGAGTAAACTTGTAGAAACAACTTGAAGAAAAGTCGGTGCTGTCATTTTACATGATGCTTGCAAAGGGGATATTTTTTAAAGTACACATCTTTGCAGCTAGGAACAACAAATAATGTAATAGTCAATTTGTTTTGACCGATTTTCATTTCTCTGAGGTCCATAGTCAAAGGTATAATAGGATTAGGACTAAGAGATGGCAAACACGGGCAAGTTATCATTGTCTTTATTGCAGTTAATACATGTGTTAAATTAATGGCATTACACATCAGATTATGTTGTGACATCATTAGTTGTATTTAAAGCTGCTATGTTGGGAATATTATTAATATTTAAACATTTAGGAAAGACTTTCCAGATTTTTTACGTCTAACTGGCACGCTCCACACCAGATTCATTACACTACTATCAATATCTACGTCACATAGAAATGCTCTATGTTAGTACATGTTCTTTCACATGGGGACCCACCTCGCTTAAACAAAATGGTGAAATTTGTATTTATCATTTGATATCTCTTGATAGTTAAGGCTAACAAGTGTAATTCAAGTACTGTACTGTAGTACCTAGGTTGGGTTCTTCCAGGGTGCTCTTATTTATGTACATCTGTCACTTTAGTGTTCAACCACACTTTCGTAGTTTTTCCTTAACGCCTTTCACTCGACGACATGGGAAATCGAATTGATGACCTTGAGAAGAACATTGCTGACTTGATGACCCAGGCAGGCGTGGATGAACATGTGTGAGTGAGGAGGACTGCTGCTAACGTCTACTGCTGTGCATTCCATGAGCTGGTGTCTCGTGTGTCACCCTGTTAACAAACATCTCTGTCTTCGTTTACACGCTGTGCTCATCACATTAAAACACAGTTCCGTCCAAGATGTAGAGTTCTTGGATTTTTTATTTTAATTATTATTTTTTGGTAGTGTTTGTAGACAAATCTGCTAGTTATTTGGTTTGACACACAGTCTAAGTTGTCATTTAGAAATACCTTTTTAGTCTTATTATTTTGTGTCTACAAAAGATAATCTTTTAGTTGTTTAGTTAATATAATCTAGTCATGGTGTTATTAACATCATGGAATGTAAAATCAAAACCAATTTTCATCTATTAAGTTGAAATCATTTTATTCAGTTTTATGTATTTATCATATGTAGGTTTTATAATTTATTTTAATTTATGACTTTCTACTATTAACAAGATTTAACGTAAATGCATTTTCAAATCTGCCTGTAAAACATCTTTGAGTGGGTGGGTAGGGTTTGATTACAGTAATTGCCTTTTTATATTGCAAACAGATCGTGTTTTCATCTGAGATTATATTTAAAATGCTTTAAAAATATTTTCTTCATTTTCATGTAATACTATAAAAATGAAAGACAGACAAAACACTTCATAAAGAGAAAACTAAGTTTGTAAACTATAATAAATTGAAGTCTATTTATTTGTAATATACAAACTGTAGATACAAAAAGTTTACATTATGCAATAAACATTTTATCATTTTTGTGGTGTTGTTATAAATATTTTATGTTGTCCTCGGTAATTTATTGATTTTTAGATGCCATAACTCGGAAGTAGTGTGTGTGCTCGTGGTGTGCTGGATTGTTGGATCGATCACTGGGTTACGTTTCAGTCCAGTCAGTGCTCACATTAGGTGTAACAAAGACTATGGTATGTGCTATTATGGTTCATCCAATGCATATAAAAGACCCTTGCTGCTAATTGAAAAGAGTAGCCTTGTGGTAGCAGATTTCCTGTCTCACTATCATGATGGTTCTTAACGATGTCCGACACCATATAACTGTAGATGAATTTAATCAGTGCTTCATTAAATAAATGGGGGTAATGAGATCAGAGGGATGAGAAATAGGAAGGAAATATTTGACAATGCATTCAACACATTGGTGTATGGTTATATGCAGATAGTTAGAGAGGAAACCCATTGCCATCATTTCATGATTTATTCTCCGATTAGCACTTTTTATTATGAACTGGCTGGAACAAGAAATAGCTCAGTTGGATCCACCAAGGACTCACTGCACCAAAAGCAGATGCTCTACCGACTGAGCTACATCCCGCTCAGAGATAGGAAGAGAAATGATTATATTCTGTAGTAACTGACAACCTACTATTGATGTTAAAATCATCAGTATTATTGGTTAGAATATAAAGATGATGTAACATAATTGTTTCTTATTTCAAGTGATGCTTTTTTTGTAAACTGAAGTAGTATTGAAGACAAAGGGTATATTCATGTGTCTGGGTTACTGGTGGATATGGTAAACCTGACACGTCTGGTTACTATGGTTTGCAGTTCTATTTTTTGATACACCTGCCTTTCAAGTGTTGTTGTTGTTGTTGTTTTTTTTTTTATTATTATTATATATATCGCTGGGATTTATCAGAGTAACCTATCTACATGAATAATTTTTGGTACACAAATCATGGTTTGTGTATCTTTTGTTATCACTTAAACCCAGTTGGCTGTTAAGACAACTTTGATTTTGTCAAACGTTATCAATTAACTCGTACAACAGTCTCTTGTATGAAGTCAAAGCATGCATGTTTTAATAAAAATAGTTGTACATAAACAAGTACAGTCACTAAAGCAAATATTTAATAAGACATTTAAAATGTAGGAATTAATTCAGTAAGTATGAAGATACTGGAAATCGATTTTTGAAATGTTACTTTTGATTGGCAGCCTACAGGATAGACAGCCTGATAGGGATTTGGAGGTTCGTTTTTCAAAGGGATAAACGTTAAAAAGATATTTAACAAATATAAGAGCACAGCAAAACATTCTAGTCCAATGGGAATACCAAGATTTTAGCTGTGCTTTAAAATGGAGGATGAGTAATTATACTTTATTGGCAAATAAAGGTAGTGTCGCACGAGAAAACGCTTGGCTGACTATACATAAAATGATGATGATAATCCAGTGAATACACATTTGATACAGCTACATTACGGTTCTATCACAGGACTTGGCTCACTTGTACAGCAATTGCTCCTGGTGTGACAGACCTGTCGGATCGATCCCACCTGGTGGTCTCTGTTAGCTCATGCTTAACAAAGGCAGAGGTATGTGCTATCCCATCTTTTGGACGATGTATATGCGTTGAGCGTCTTTAAATCAACACCCTCTGTCTTTGTTGTGTTTTGAGGGTTTTTTTTCAAACATATTTAAGTATTCTCTAACAAGGTTAAGTAGTAACTGATTTCTTCACTAATATTACAATCCTCAGTTTATCTTCTGATATATTGCTGTTTACGAAGTATAAGATAATGACCTGCATTCCCTGTTTATGTCCCTTTAACAAACTGGGGCAGTCCATGCAAATACCATGTTTTTAACACAAGTAAAACGTACACGAGAAATGCACCACTATTGTGGTTCTAGGTCTAGTTTTTCATTGTTTTTTTTGTAAACCAGTGTTAAACCTAGGGCTTGTCATAACCTAGTATTACTATACCTAGAGATAAAATTGGTGCAAAATGGCTTCTTTTGTAGTCTCATTGCCTGGGCTAAGTCTCGTTTATAATTGGTCTACAAATGTTGTGGTATGTGCTATCCAGTCTTTGGGATAGTGTATACAAAGGATCACTTGCTGCTAATTGTAGCTCGTGGTGGAAGCGGTTTTCCTTTCTTAAATGGTACTTGGACATATGTCTGATGCCATATAACCGTAGATAAAAGGGTCAAGTGCATCTTTCACTTTCTGTTCTGATTAGTGGTCTTACTTGTTTTTGTTCTATAAAAGAACAGGATTGTTCCTACTCTTTAGATTTATGTTAGTCGTATATTGTGCTAATAGATTCTTTGAGGCTAAGTCATCAATTGGAAGGCAGGAATACATGGGTTTCCATCTAAGAACTGGTTCCAATACACAGTACACTTTTAAAGGCTTAATGGGTAGGTGTAAAGCCAGTACCCCTTCTTCTCTCAGTAACAGGTTGCAGTCTCCCAACTGCCCTCATAGGCAGCTGTGATTACACATGAGAGAAAGCTGTAAACTCAAATTTACATACAGTAGCATATCAATAATCACAAACTGGAAACATGGAAGATCCAATACCCCTTCTTCCATGTTGTTACATGCACCGGTCAGCACCACTTACAATTCTAGAAGCATGATGTAGTACAATGGTAATGCTGTCAACAAGTGCCCATCAATGAAGTTTGTGAACTAATTTTGGCCTTTTTATTTCTATGGTAGCCCAGTGGTTGTCATAGCCAACTGTCATCAAGTTGACTTGTGAATTTTTTTAATTATATATATTTTGGGGGGAGGGGTGTTTGTTTTTATATTAATATTTATTATTTTGTCATCTGTTTGACCAATTTAAAGAAATTTCCTTTTGGGGGAACAACACCCCCCCACTCCGAACTGTTTTATTTAATGGTCAACTCAGTATATTTTGGTTACAATTATATCAGTATCAAGAATATATCTGAGGGAATAACCAGTGAAACATGGCACAGTTCTGCCTATAGGAGTAACTGTACTGAAACATAATCTGTAGATTCCATAGCAGAAAGTTTACATGAATACATGAACCTTGATCACATGCCATTAAAACAATTATAGCAGGCATGTTTCCTGTTGCACCATTGTAGATATTAATTTTGTTTGTTGTGTTTTTTTTTTTACATTTATTTATATATTTTTTAATAATTAACAGCAGCAATTAACAATTTATTAACTGTCAAACAAAATCTGTGAACTTCTTTTTAGAAATGCTTTTTAACCTGAAAAAAAGAAGAAAATTCACATTATTGTTTAATTTAATAATGTACAATCATCATTAATGATTTAATACGAATATTAGGCTATTGCAGATTTGAATAAAGCAACATTATCCGTATGGGTAACATTGTCAAAAATACACAAGGTTAAAAAATAAAACACTATTTAATAGCATATAACAATACAACTCTTTTGAGTGGAACACTGATCAATCTATTTTCCTCAAATAACCTACCTGTCAATAAGTTCTGAGTCAGATGGAGTTGTGTCCCCTTCCGATTCCGAGCTGCTTTCATAACCATTGTCACTTGATCGTTTTTTCTTTCTGTGTTTCTTTTCCTTCTTGTGTTTTGACTTCTTATGTTTCACCTAAACAACACAACAAACAAGCATTTTTAGCTTCTTTGTTCTGATTTTTAATAAATGAAAATAAGTTTTCATTCTATTATACCTCAATATATGATGCAATCTCAATATTAGTCATAGCAACCTCTGTGTGTTTTTAATGATAAACTATCTTTATTTAAGCCAACTGGCTTAAAACTGACCATAAATTTACAGTTAAAATGATTGATAGACAGACTGATGGCTATACAGATAGAGGAAGAGGGTGGGAAAGTGAGACGGGCACTTTGCTTGAATATATCAGTCTATTATGGTATTATTAAAGACAGATGATAACTTTACCTTTTTTCCCTTTTTGTGTTTGTGTTTATGCTCTGTCTTGTGTTTGTGCTTGTGGCGATGTTTCTCTTTTCTGTGTAACTCCACCGACATTGCTGACAGATTTGGTGATATTACATCAACAACACGTGTAGAAGACTCAGCTGACTCTGACAAAATAAAATTACATGGGTACAGACAGGGTACTGAATTCTCATCATTACTTAAACTGAGAGAGAGAGGAGAGAGAGAGAATGCTGTTTTATTTAACAATATACGTAATTTTCATTTATGATTATATTGCATCAGACATGATATAGCCATGATTATTAAATGAGGATTGTTAAACAATTCATTTATTCCTTCTATTTAAATGAAGCGAGCCCATCAACAGACTCTGTATACCTGCAGCCATGTTTGGAGGGGGTAGCGCTGGCCCGTACACTGACGTTGTGTCTGAAACACTGTCTGACAAGACAGGGGGAGACAACCGATCTTCAGCTTTATCAGCAGCAGTGGGAGATAAATGCAGCTGGTGAACAGACAATAAAGCCTGAGGTTTGGCACCCGTCTGAATATCAGAGTTGTCCGTTTGTGCTGTAATTAACAATTACTTCTTTTTAATACAAAGGATAAAAATACTTCCTAAAAAATAGTATTTTCACTGTTTAAATAGTGTATGCACTGACCTGATATTTCAAATGAATATTAAAAGAAAATATAAAAATATGCAGTTATGCTTTAAAAACCAAGGATGATGTTACAATTTTCTTTATGGCAAGAGAATGTCTGCACTGTGGAATAAGACATCAGTGAAATAAAATCAGCATTCAATCAATCCATGCATCTAAAGCGCCTCAATAACCTAGTGGTGAAAGTGCTGGCATCACACACAGTCTATTTCAGATTAATATCTGTCATGTAGTCAATATTATTTTTTTCTACTTTAAATATTTTTGTTGCTGATATAATCTATAATTAATATGTGTTGATTACATCATTCAATTAAAATATTATAATTAAAATATCTTATTCATCCATCTAAACTTGAACTAACTTTCATAGAATTTTTGAAAGCAATGGAGTACTAACAACAGACATGATATTATACCTGATATAAAATATTCACCAGATAATGTAACTAAAGGAAAAAAGAATTTATACCATACACAATTTAACAAGTACTCTAAATACTTTGATAAGTTTTAACTTCTGTTGCTACACTGAAGGTTTTTAGATCGTTACTTTTGGTTTAACCCAATATGATCATAACAGTAAAACACAAAAATAAATGCTACTAGTATTAGACAATGCTGACAATTTTGTTTTAAAAGAAAAGGTGTAACTGAACTCGCTTACCATTAGCTATGTCACCAGCTGCCTGGTTCTGTGCTGTATCCATGACAACTACATCTGTGTTGCTTGAAGGATCTTTATCCTCTTCCGACTCGGACGAACTCGACGACTCGGAATCCGAGTTTCTGAAGATTGCTTTGAACAAATCCATCAACGGCCAATCATCACTTATCTCCACACTCTTCTGATTTAAATAATAATATATAGTTTTTAATTTAAGGAAGGGAGGAACTGTTTATTTAACAATACACTCAACACATTAGTGTACAGTTATATGGTTGACCATGTAGATAGTTAGAGAGGAAACCTGCTGCTGCCACATCATTGGCTATTCTTTCCAATTAGCAGCAAGGGATCTTTTATATGCACTCTCCCACTCCTGGCTATACTGGTTTTGCAAAACATTTAAACTATAAATATCCCTATTGGCTCACTAACAGAAATCAATCACGTCAGGCAGACACTTCATCATTAGGCAATTGAGGTGCCAGTTTAAAAGAAATGTATATATTTATTTAGACATTTTAGACTGAATGACCTATATTATGTAATTCCAGTATTAAATGACACTGAATGTGGTAGCAACCTCAGTATTTTCTTACAATAAACAGCCACTTCACTACCATATATCTTCGCCTGCAAGTCAACCCTGCCTATAAGTCAACCCCCCTTTCTCTGGCAGTAAAACCAGCAAATTTTGCTTTGACCCGCTTATAAGTCAACCCGAAGTTTCTGTGAAGTTAACTGTGACATTACTAAGTGATGACAAACATTATTCATATTATTATTATTAAGTTGTGTACAAAACTTTGTTTCATAAACAACAAACATCACTGTCTTCATTACTGTGGAAATTCCTCCATTCTATTTTGAGAACCCTCTGTATTCTGATGCACTTGACAGTAACATAACAAGTAATTAATATTCATTAGGACAGCCTCATTCCCATTGTTATTGAGGTCACACAGACTTGTTCCTAGCAGGAACTTAATCGACCAGTTCTTGTGCAGTATAAAAACAAAGATCGTTTTCCCAGTGTTATTTTATCATTTACCAAGATGTCTGCATTTTGTACTTTCAAATTTCAGAAGTGTATTTTTCTTTTATTTTTTTGTGACCCGCTTATAAGTCGACCCTCTTACTAAAATTAATACAAAAGATTTTGAGGTAAATAATTTGACTGACAGGAGAGTATATACAGTACCTTTTATTTTAATTGAACCAAAATGGCATAAAACTGATCTTAGATCTGTATAAAAAATTCGTGAAAATATCTCGTACATATTAGCTGGCAATGAAATATTAAAATATACTTTTCAACAATCAACCAGCAGCATGATGCCTATGTGGAAATTAACATTAGTGCACAAATTAACCACAATTCACCTGTGTTTGTTGTGCAGGTGATACGCATGACTCGTCTGCTGTTTCTTGATCTACGCGTGGAGGTTTCTTCTTTCTGTAATCCTCATCAAGCACACTGAAGATGGAAGCAGGCTTGCCAACACTTCGGAGTTTTACTTTCATGGAAAGGCCTGAACCTTTGTCAACACTTGCTTCTGTTTGTTGTTTTTGTTCAGATTTATCTGTGAGAAAGTATACAGAGTACAGGCAGTTTTTAGACAGAGGACAAGTATTTCCAAACCACCCACACGTTTATATATAAGTGGTATAAGCACAGGCTTTATATATAGTCAGTCTGAAGCCGATTCCAGTCTGTGAGTATTAAATCTATTTAGAACCAACTTTTAAAGGAATAAGGTTTTTATTTAAGCAGATAACAACTGGTGTTTAAAAGGCAGTGTGCCCTCTGCAATGGATTAATTGTTAGCTTATCAAAGTAAAATGAAAATGTTTAAAGGTCTTACCGTATATTGCTGTGTATAAGCCAAGTTTTCAAGTCTCTGAATGTCACCCTGGGGTAGGGGGGTCGGCCTATACACGGAGTTGATAAAATACTGTATGTGAAATATCGGAAAACATTAACGGAAATAGGACGCTGTCGGGAATAGGTCATTAAAAAATACAATTTACGTTTTGTGTAGTTTTCTATGCATCCACAATCCCTTACCAGTGTACATTGTTTATTTGTCAGATATTTAACAGGTATCATATACAGGAGCAATGCAATCATTTATTTCTTTAATAAACTTCAGCAAAACAATTCACAAACAGGAAATAAGTATCGTGGTCAAACCTCAATTATTAACTTCTTCACAGCTGAAGATTTAAATGACCGAGACTAGCAATATCCTCTTTCCAGCATTTGTTTATAAAATCCTTGAGTTCATTTTGTAAAAATAAATAATACAATAAAATAAGACGATCTAATAATAATTACACTGAAATTTTATCCATACAATTTTGTCATTGGTGCAAAATTACATTTGTACTGTGTGTAAAAAAAATAGGAGATTTGTACGAGAGTAGCACTATGACTATGTTTGATATCAGTTCGTTGTGTCTAGATAAGTAACAAAACATCGTATATTTTATAGGATGATTTTTTAATTTTATTTTTCATCTTTATACATACTTTGACCATTATAAATACCAATGAAATACTAATACAGTCCAGTGAAAGATCAGTTTTCTGTCACTAACGTTGACTAAAGTTGGGTCGGCTAATACATTGTGTCGGACATTTTGTACCAGATTTAAAGTGGTAAACTAAGGGGTCGACTTATACATGGAATTGGCTAATACACGGCAATATACGGTAGTTACTAATTATAGTTACGTTAATAGTAAGTGATTTCCCCCTCCTCGAAAATTCTGTAATTTTAAAGTATTCTTAACACATGTTCTAGTCAATATAACAAAACATCAAATGAAATATTAAAGACTGGACTACACCAAATGATTTCCCACAAGAGAGAATGTTAGCATTTGTGGCTAAAATGGTACATGCAGTGTTTCAATCCACATGGGCCCATAACTCTAGTTAGTACAATCTTTCTACCAGATTATTTAGGAGATAAATATTCTGATTTTAGTTTGGAGGTAGTTTATTGTGAAGTTAATACCACTAAATGTCATTTAAAATTGAACACGTTAAAGTGAGGTTTTAGAGGTAACATTTAGAGGTATTAAATTCATGATAAACTACCTCCAATTTCAAATCAGAATATGTTTATCTCCATTCTACCATGACAAAAAGCATGTTCAAATTCAGAACTATTTTTGAGTTCGTGGACCAAGAGTTGTTTTTTGGTTAACAAATGTCCCCCATTATCTCTACTCCCCTACCTTATTTGTTGGGTTTTAATAAATGCCTAAACGATAACAACCTGCTGATAAACAAATAAATACAAACACTAGTATGACTTCAGATAGTTAAATCTTCTGTAGGGAAATTCATAAACAAGAATAAATACTACTAACTAAAATAACTGAATTACAGTACACCACTTACTTCCAAGACATAACTAAAATAGGTTACGGAAAATGGATCATAGAAATATGGTGGGGGCGAGGTCCTAGTTTATATCCTCATTTTTAATTATTATTAAACAAATAAATACAAACGTTAGTATGACTTCAGAAAGTTTAAATTTTCTGAATTTTAAATTTCTGTAGGAAAATTCTCCAACAAGAATAAATCAGGGTTGGACAAATCCTGTGCCTGGACGCCCAGGGCTACCAGATGTCAGTACCGGGCAACCAGTTCACCCATGCCGAATGCCCATTGGGCCACTAGATTAAAAACTTTTTTTTTTTATTGTATACATTATATTTTTTTAATTGTATAAATATTTTTTAGTACATTTTTTAAACAGTTCATGAAACTATCTAATCAACTTGTAAATGTCATTTAATACTGTAATTAGTGAATCACTCATACCTTGAAACAAAAACAACAGTCAGTTATTCAGAACGCTTACACCCATTGTGCTGTTAATCAAGCACATGGTTCACAACCCTCTCTAAGATCTTGTCACAGCCAGTTATAACATCACACTTTATTACCGGGTATGTTCAATCAGAAATGTTTTTTGTTAATTGGCCAACAGTAAGGTTGTGCTGGTTGCATGTGTTATTAGTAGTGGTGGCTTTTGTTTGCCATAATTATCCGTTTTAAATTGTAGGATATAATAAAATAAAAAAAGTGACTGCATGATTTTATATTAAAATAATAATAAAATAACAATGAAACATTTTAATTTAAATTACTGTGATATTATTTAAGAAATAACAATTGTTTTCAATAAGCAAAATTATTAAACATTGTGCATGCATTGGAATCTAAGCAACTCCGAACTCAAGCACAGACTGTCAGAAGGTCAGCTAGCATCAAAACAACTGATAACATCAAAGGCATGTGCGGTGTTAGTGTTACACAGTTCAAGATGACAATGGTACATACTAGGTTAGAATCTAGGTCGCTTTGGCAAATCAAAGTGAAATGGCTGACAATAAGAATGTCAATTACACAATGTATTCATTGAGAGTGGTTCAGGTTTGTTTTGTTTGCTGTACCATTTTAAAACAAAAATCAATGAAACCTAATATAATATTATTAAACTTTTTTTTCTTCTTTTTCTGAAATATTAATATACTGGTATGCAAAAAATAACGAGTTACTAAACTGTTAGTATTTTCTGTTAATGAAACTGAATAAACAATGTGGATGCATGGAAAATGGTGCGACTTATATGCTCAAATGCAGACTGTTGTCCTAGACAATAATTTGTGTGAATTTGTTGTTGAAACTGAATGAGGTACAAATTATTATGGCGACTTCCCTTTCCACTAGGGATACAAATTGGTGACATGAGTCAATGTACATGGAGATCGCAGGTATATTAGTGTTCAGTTTGATTATTAATCACTCCTGTTTATTACAGCCAGTGATCTGTTGAACTTTCAGTAATCATACAAAATATAGGGGTGGGCTTATTCACTGATATGGGCCTATTCCCGGTCAAATACAGGTAAAGGTAAACTCAGTACACAGTTCAAATTGGACTCTTCATATTTGTTTTAATCCTTATTTTACGTGGTACTAGAAAAATCTGTCTGACCCAAGGAATTCTATTAGTATATTAATATTTTGGGGCTACCAGAATATGATGCTGAGCTACCACAATTTAGGTAGGCCTACCTGGTAGCACAGTGTGCTACCACTAAATGGAAACTTTTGTCCAACCCTGATAAATACTAGTAACTAAAATTTAAAAAATATATATTCAAAAATGTAAATTACAGTACACCACTTACTTCCCAGAAGTCACAAAAACAGTGTATATCTCATTTTTAATTATTAATATTAATTATTTTTTAAAAAGAAAATAGTTGTTCTTCACTCTATGTATATTAAACATGTAGTATATATTTGCGATGTCACTTCAGAAAATATGGTAAACCATATTATGCATTCTTCTTTGAAGCAATACCAGACCATTTAGCTATTTCTCGTTCCAGCTAGTACTGCATTTATGATATTATTATTATTACTGATTCACGTCAGGATTCAATAACTATAATATACATGTAATAAAGAAACAAATGTTATTTGATATGATATTTAACAGACTATAGGCATGAAGGGAGTGGGGGATAAACCTGTTATATGTGCACATCCAGAACAAGCTGTTATAGCACACACCTGTCCTGGCCACACAACTCAGGAGCCTGAGATGTCTGTCCATGACAGGTGATTAGTAGTTAGTAGTAACCTATCAGGGCTCGCGCTGCTGTTCGCCAAAGGCAAACAAATATTGGTGAAAGAATTTGCACGTTGGCGAAAAAAGATTTTCCCAGTTCGTACTAAATTTCAACACGTGGCTGGTGTTCGCAATATTTTCGTAAACAAACTAATAGCGATCTAACAATCAAAAGTAGGTAACACTGTTAAATATTTTAACAATAAAACATTAGATTATTGTATAAAATATGTTTTCCACTAATATTAAATATAGCTGAGTGATGTTTTGTTTCACCTCGGAAAATCTTCGTTTACTGTATGTCGAACGGCCCAGTTCATTTCTGGAATGTGGGGGTGAAAGCAGAGAATGTACACTACCTGGCTATAAATATTAATTAACTATCACAAATGCTAATATATTATTTGATAAATATTCAAAATTCATGTAGTCATGAGATTATAATCTGTGTGTGTTATTAATAAATATTATCTTAAACACCACTATCGAAAATGAAACACTCGGAGCAGGTTGTCACTCTTTACCTAATTTCGATGTTCGGATCACATGTAAGGCCTCGATTACAGAGTAAAACATTTTATTTTATTTAATTTTTCATTGTAATTTATTTAAACAAAATTTATATCAAAATGTACAATTTGTTGATTGTCACAGCAATGCAACAAGCACGCTCAAGCCTGCCAATCTACGATAAAGTAGGCCCAACATGATCATCATCCAGTCTTCAACGAATGCGCAGTTTTTAAGACGAATGGTATCAAAATAAGCTGTTTTGAAATAAAATAAGTTAATAAAACATATAATATATGCTTTTAAAATTATTTTCAATTTTTAAAGATTTATATATAATATAGAATTAATTTTTCAATGTGCGAAAAATAGCAGACGAAAAGCAGTCCAGCAAAACGGTGCATGAGTTATCTTTCCTTGC
>JAUTBW010102375.1:0-16078 GCA_032361425.1 Peltospira smaragdina | reverse complement strand
AAGAGAAACGCCGCTTTTCAGAATACTGTAACTTCTAACAGCTACAGTAATAATAAGGTGTATTTTACTAGATCGACAATCACTTTTTCAATTATTATTTATTTTATTATTTTGCAGATAACAATCCGCAAAATTAAAACGTCATGAACATGCGCTAAGGTGCACTTTCACGAAAATAACAGGTCAAGAGAATACGGTTTACAGTATATATAGATGCAATACACAAAGGTATTAATGGTGCAGATGTGATTCAAATGATAAGTATTGATACAGATTTGAACAGGTGTAAATGACAGATATTAATATATATGTATGAACAGGTGTAATATCTCTGGTATTAATATAGATAGGAACAGATATATCAGGTATTAATTTAGATATGAACAGGTATAATGTATCAGGCAATAACGTAGACATTAAAATAGGTAACAACAGCTGTAAATGACAGGTATTAATGGTATAGCACTGTAGGTATGAAACAGGTGTAATATGTAAGGTATTAATGGTGTAAGGAATGAAACAGATGTAATATACGGTATTAATGGTGTAGGTATGAAACAGGTGTAATGTGTAAGTTATTATTGATGTAGTTATGAAGTAGGTGTAATATGTAAGGTATTAATGTAGATAATCCTATAACCGAAAATGTTGTGGTCTGAAATTTTATGGTTTGGGTACTGAAAACATTTAAAGGTTTTTTATTTGAGGTTAAATTAATTTTAAATGACACAAACTTATATCAAACCATCAATGTTTATTGGCACAGTAATGAAACACTTTCTCTTATGCCTGTCACTCAGGTTTACCACTAAAATTAGTTCCGGTTCTTGCAAAATATTGCTTCTTTTATTTTTAATGTCTTATTAATGAGCTGTTATTGTGATTTAAACAGAATATTTGTTTTCATAAATTCCTTTATGGAAAACAGAAACTTTAAATAACATTACATTAAGGACATTGTTTATGATTCAGAAACTGCTGAATGATCATAGAACATCTGTTTTAAACTCAGTTTATGCAAATGTTTTCAAGGATTTGTATTTTCATGGTTGACAACTTACCTTTGAAACCCATGAAAATAAAAACCCATGAACATTTCCAGTTTTACAGTATCAATAGGTGTAAATACCAGGTATTAATGTAGATAAGAACAGGTGTAAATGACAGGTATTACTGCAGATATAACAGGTGTAAATGCCAGGTATTAATGTAGATATAACAGGTGTAAATGCCGGGTATTAATCTAGATGTAACAAGTGTAAATGCCAGATATTAATGTAGATATAATAGGTGTAAATGCCAGTAATAATTATAGGTAAGAACAGGTGTAAATGCCAGGTATTATTATAGGTAAGAACAGGTGTAAATGCCAGGTATTAATGTAGATATAACAGGTGTAAATGACAGGTATTAATGTAGATATAACAGGTGTAAATGCCAGGTATTACTGTAGATATAACAGGTGTAAATGCCAGGTATTAATGCAGATATAACAGGTGTAAATGCCAGTTATTAATGTAGATATAATAGGTGTAAATGCCAGGTATTAATGTAAATATAACATGTGTAAATGACAGGTATTAATGTAGATATCAACAGATGTAAATGACAGGTATTAATGTAGATATAACAGGTGTAAATGTCAGGTATTACTATAGATATCAACAGGTTAAATGCCAGGTATGTAGATATCTACAGATGTAAGTGTCGGGCATTAATGTAGATATAACAGGCATTAATGTCAGTTACTCACATCCGAGTCCGGTCCGTGGTCTGCCCCAGGACAGTTGAATGATACGAACTCATGGCAGCGCTTGTGGACCACAAAACTGCACACTGTAAGAGATGAAAATATATTACAAACAACAAAGTGATAGGAAAGCAGATTATCACTCAGGCCTTCTAGAATATGATGGCCTGATGCCCGGGGCCAGTGATTTTTACACTCAGGCCACTAATAAATACAATAACATGTTCCTGATGGCAAGTAATAAAAATATAAAAGATAATAATATTAAAATAAAAAAGTACAAGAAAACCATAAACCTTTATTCTTATTTTGATCGCTTTATGCCTCTTCCACTTATTGCGGTTATTAAATACGATTTCCCATGGAAGGTGTTTGTAGTAATAGGACAAATTATGTACTTTGCACTACAATGTCAAACAACAGAATTAAAACTTATTCAAATTAGCTAGTAGTCTGCAGCACATAGATGAGACCGTTTTACGGTGTGAGTGGACAAGTTTTGTGACATGGAGTGGTTAACATGTGCAATAACCTCAGTAGGAGTAAACTTGCAAAGTGAACAGGTGAATCTATGAGTAAATGTACGCATGACCACACATTTTTATTTAACATAACTGCAGTAGCAAGGTTTATTTGTCAATGCACTTTCCTGCATTTAATTTTATTTGATGTTCAGTTGATAATTTAATGTGTTATTTCAAATACTACCCGGTAATGAGTACTTTCAGAAAGCATAACTGATCAAATTCACAGGGTGACAGGCATGATTGTTACATCATTGTGACAATAAACAAATTGGTGTTTGACATGCATGTATACAGTTTGGTTAATGAAACTGGACTAGATGCAGCTTATTATGGTGACTTCATTCCTCACTAATGCTAATAACTCGGAGATAAGAGCTAATTTAAGCAGGTAAGAATCTATTTTGCCATTCTTGCTATGATTTTCATAGTTTGTGCTACTATTTTAATGACAGTTTTAATATTTATACTCCAATTAATGATTTGTTAAACTTTTAATTAAAGGTGCTAAGTATCGGGGTGGGTTTATAGATGTGAGACTAATTATTTAGATTTGCAGAAAACAGAGGTGGCCTTATTTATATCATCAGCTTATTTCCAGTCAAATACGGGTCAAAAATAATAATTGAAAAAAAAACATAATTAGTATTTGGGCTAAAACATAATCCTGGTAGGCCAGTGAAATTTTATTCATGGCCAGTGAAATATTTTCGAATTCTAGAAGGCCTGCATCAGTGAATTTGAGCTGAAAGGTAATGGTTTCTTCTTTCAATTCAGAAATAAAGAAGGAAAGCAATTTTGTATTTATGGTGCAAAGCAGGACTCAAAATAGCCAGTCACCAGGTCGTCAAATGCAAATAAAATCCTGTCTGGGCAACTTTGTTTTTGCTCAATAATTGCATTACTTGCCCAAATTATTATTATTGGGGCCACCTTATTTCTATTCAATAATACATTTTAATCATCCTGCATAAAATGTATTAGACATAAAATATTTTTTGCAATTTTCACAACAACGTATCAGCTTACCTAAATTAGCAAATAAAAAACCAGTTTGTAACCGTTCAGAATATCTCAGTAGAATAGGAAGGAATAAGGAAGGAATGAAATGTTTATTTAACAATACACTCGACACATTGGTGTATGGTTATATAGTGAAAGACATATGGACCATGTACACAGATAGAGAGGAAACCCGCTACTGCCACTTCATGGGCTACTCTTTCCGATTAGTGGCAAGGGATCTTATATATGCACTATCCCATAGACAGGATAGCACACACCACGGCCTTTGATATACCAGTCATGGGGCACTGGCTGGAACGAGACATAACCCAACAGGTCCACCATGTTGGATTGATCCGACGAACCATGCTTACCACCGAGCTATGTCCCATTCCAGTAGAATAGGCTATCAAATCAGAACTTTTTTCTAAGAACGACTAGATGTGTTATCAAGACACGGCATAGTTGTACAGTCACACATGTAATTTGGTGTTTTTTGGTTTGATGGTATTGTAATAATCAAGTATGGCCAAATTGTAATTAGCAGTGCATGTGCAACAAGAAGTAACGAAACCCATGTGAGCATCTTTCCTAGACAGGACCATCCCTATATAATGTCTATTTCACTCAGACAACACATATTCACAGAAAATATGATAGAAATATTTCTTGTTTAAAAACATAAACAAATTTCATAAATTTCCAGGTGTAATGTTTTTTTGTTCCTTAGTATATTTTAAAATTTAAAATAAGTTTAATTTACTATACTTCTATTGTCTATTAATATTTAGGACATATACTTGCATATTTTACTTTTCTTATTTTGGTGTCATGGTCGATTAAATTCCGGGAGATTAACTGTATCACTGAACCTTTTAAAAGTAAATTTTTATCAGCAGTCTGGCTAAAATGAATTACTACATGGTGTGAAGTGTTTATTTATATTATTACCCAGTAAGATGCATGCATGCGTCTATCTATTATAAACAAAAGGTAGTTAAACCTTGCCAGAACTTAATCATTGATGATATATTACATAATAGTTGGGACCAGTTGGAAATATTGTTTCCCCCACGCACCCCTGACACACACACACACACTTTTTTCAAAGTGCAGTGAATTTGCTTTATATGAAGAAGAAAAAGGCAGACCAGAAATGGCTAAATTTACGTCTACTAACCTATAACTAATTTTCTCCAAATCCTTTTTAAGGACTGATTTTTTTTTATTTTTTTTTTTTTTTATTATTATTTTTTTATAAATTAAAAAAATATAATAATAATAATTACTTCTTTTGTGTATGTTCCATGTTATAGATATAACTTCATTTTCAATAATTTGTACAAGTCAAGGCAGGTGGACTGCCGACATATAAGGTCTGTAAAAGGCATGGTAGTTATGGCAAACAAGAATGGGCACTGTAACAGTGTGTTGCTGGTGTAGTTCGAACAAACTAACTTAAAAGCTTGGAATGTGCATGCATTTGCCTAACTTGTAATATAAATAAAGCTATGGCACTGTGGTGTAGGTTAGGTATGCCTGCATGATGGTCAGAATTTTGTTTTTTTGTTGATTAAATGTAGTATATCTATATTAAAATAAAAGAATGAATATAATATGAAACTTTAAAGACTTTCAAAGACTTTTATTACAATTCAGACTTTTAAAGACCTAAAAAATATGATTTTTAAATCCAAAGACTTTCAAAGAATTTAAAGACTGCTACGAACCCTCGTGTATACCACAACCTTTGTTACACCAGCTGTGTCTTACAAGCTAGAATAAAAAATAGCTGAATAGGGTCATTAACAGGCATTGAATCAACAATCTACTATACAAAAGTATTCCAGGCATGGGAATTAGACTAAAAACACCTCAGGTAAGAACACAACCAATAATGCTCTTGTGAGCATGCAAAAACCTCCAGGCTGACATGATAGAATATAAACTTATATATCGTCAACCAGCCTTGATGACATGTCTAAAAAAATAAGGCTTGTACGTGCTGGGTTTGTATCCCAGTACCACCTTCCACCCAGAGACAGGCAGGCACTAAAACAGCTTGCTCTGAATGTGCATGTTGAACATGTTTACCCAGAGGAGTATAAAATTACATATCATCAACAGCAACATTACTACCTGACCTATTTTATTTATTGTAAAGCTTACATATATAATTTATGTATGAATGTTACTGCGGTCACACTTCAGTTAATTTAGGTAAAAAAGACTTGAAACAAAGAAAAAAAAATGTTTTATTTAATGTCAATAAATTTTATTTACAATTATATAACAATAGAAATATGATGATGATGATGATGATGATGATGATGATGATGATGATGATGATAATAATAATAATAATAATAATAATAATAATAATCCACTCTAGAAGCACACTTGATTAGCAATAAGCACAAGTTCCATTAAGAAAACAACATAATCTGCCAGCTGAGCAGCCTTACTGACTTAATTAAATACAGAAAGTAGAAACTGGATGAATGAAAGAATGTTTGAATGTCTGAATGATAACTCAAAATGAATGAATGAGAAAGATGTTTTTATTTAATGCTTCACTTAACACATTTTATTTGTTGTTATATGGAATCAGACACAGAGGATATTATGAGTGTCTATGACAGATGATGTTTACAACACAAGTGTCTAAATTATCCAGGTGTCGTAAACATCATCTGTTATGGACACTCCTATAATATCCCTCTGTGTCTCATTCCATATAACAAAAAAGAAAAACATTCTGGCTAATGTTTACAGTTTATATAAATGACCAAAAGTCTTATCTTCAATGCTATGACATCAGATGCCACCAAACTTGTTCAGAATTTTGACATTCTGTTTGTGCTAAGAGGACATGCAGTTTGGTTATTACATACAAATCATACAATAAATATGACCCTCATTATGTAATAAATATGGTTTAGGACCATTTTGATATTGAGAAAGGAAATCTGCTGCCATCATGTAAGCAGCAAAGGATTTTTTATACAAGATGCACAATCCAACAAACATATCACAACCATTGTTGTGCCAATGATGCTACACTGTCTAGAACAAGAAATGAATGCTTAATAAGTGAATGATTAATGACACCCCAGCACATTTTTAAGTGGGTGTTAAATAAAGAAAACAACAACAATAATACAAAACAACAACAAACAATAACGATGATGATGATTAAAACAATGATAACTCAATTTTGTGGTGAATAAGAGGATAAGAATGCATGTTTGCATGTGTTCATTAGTAGTGGTGGCTTTTGTGTGCCATAATTATCTGTTTTAAAATGTAGGATTTTAAAAATGAAAGTGACTGCATGATTTTATTTTAAAGTAATAAAATAACAATGACACATTTTAATTTAAATTGCTGTGTGATATTTAAGAAATAACCATTATTTTACATAACCAAAATTATTAAACATTGTGCATACACTGAAAACTCATGTGTGACTGTTTGAAGGTCGGCTAGCATCAAAAGCACCACTAGCATCAAAGGCGCCTATGGTGTGAGTGGTGCGAGTGTTACCCAATAGATATTGACAACAGTACAGCCTAGGTTAGAATCTAGGTCACTGTGGCAGATCAAAGTAAAATAACAGTGAGAATGTTAATTGCACAATGTATTCATTGAGAGTGGTTCAGGTTTGTTTTGTTTGCTGCATCGTTTTTCAAACAAAAATCTATGAAACTTAATATAATAACTAAACATTTTAATTTGATTTTATATAGTTTTAATGAAATATTAATTAATGTATTGGTATGCAATAAAGAGTTACAGAAGTGTTAGTATTTATGATTAATGAAACTGATTAAACAATGCACATGCGTGGAAAACGGTGCGACTGCTCAAACTCAAAATTGTTATACTAGACAGGAATGTGAGACAGGCTTCAAAGAGCATACTACGTTACTATGACAATAAACAAGTAATTGTTTTGACATTAATTTGTGTGAATTTGAATGAGATACAAATCATTACGGCTACTTCCCTTCCCACTAGAGTTAACACTTTGGTGACATGAGTCTTGATGTACGTGGGGATCGTGGGTAGATTAATGTTAAGTTTAATTGTTAATTACTCCTGATAAAGTATTCCAGCCAATTATCATTAATTTGTGTGAATTTGTTGTAGAAATTGAATGAGATACAAATCATTACGGCTATTTCCCTTCCCACTATGGTTAACAAATTGGCGACATGAGTCTTGACGTACGTGGGGATTGCGGGTAGATTAGTTTTCAGTTTGTTAATTACTCATGATAAAATATTCCAGCCAGTTATCTTTTGAACTTTCAGTTATCATACAAAATATAGGGGTGGGCTTATTTATGGGCTTGAGCCTATTCCCAGTCAAATACGGTAATGCAATAGGATTTGTTAATTGTTGAATGGATAAGTAAATAATAATAACCTTTGCTGTGTAGATACATACATATTGTAGATAGTTCTTCCAGATAATTTTATTGAATAGTGTTTTAGCTAATTTTGGCAAAAACTGATAGGGCTATTTTAGTAAAACACTGTAGTAGTTTGTTAATAAAGATATATAACATCAGTGAAGTGCTTATGTCATTGTGATATACTGCTGCAGTAGTTATATTGAGGCATGTAAGATGGTATGGATTATATATTATAATTAAATAGTATTAAATTGTTTTAATTCTTCCAATTTTTAGCTTCCAGTGTCCCGTCAACACCCCTGGCAGACAGACTATTACAGTCAACAACCAAGTCATAACATTGACTACCTGCATGAATCAAATGGGTATGATCCATATATAATAATAAGATTTTAAAAATACAGTAAAGTAGGCCTATAATTATAATGAATTGCACGGAACTGGCAACATTTGTTCGTTATAGCATTAGTGTGTTATATACCTACTAATAAAATATAGAAAATAACAAATGGAAATTTATGAACCGTTCTTCATTATAACTGGTAGTTCGTTGTTGTAAGCATACTTTACTGTACTTGGATAATGTGAGACAGAAAGAGAAAGAGTGATGAAACACTTCAGACTATTCAGTTAGCGGTGTTGCATCATGCATATAAATGATAATACTAGAACATACCACAGCCTTTGTTACACCAGTTATGGAACACTAGCTAGAACAACAAACAGCTCATTTGGATCATCAGGTAGGAGCAATCCTACAAACTACCATATTATGAGTAGACACTCTGCCATTGAACCGTTTTTAGGTAATACTTCATTACCATCATGTGATTATAGGCAGTTAATTAGTATAATCCTAGATATAATTAAGCTCAATCTCGGCCAACTTTAAAGTTTATGATAAAATGAATTATGTAACGGAAAATCCTAGATTAATTAATGTAAATTCGTAGTCAGACTGCCGTTTTCTTTCAGGGACCATTTGAATGATGTTGATTTTGATGATTATGCTGCAGCCCTGATGGATCATCCTTCAGGTAAGCACAATAATTATTTATTTGTTTTAAACAGTGCTACAGGTTTTAGATATATCAACTGCATTTACTGAGTAATATAAACCACTCACCTTAAAATTGTACTTTATATCTAGTAATGACACAATATATATATTATCGATGTAGAATTTGGTAAATGATTTTAATAATGTACATGTATGTTTTCATAAAACTTTCTTTTATGTTTTACAACAATACTGTTAATAGCATAAGAATTATGAAGGTCATGTCATCATAGCAAGTTCAAGAAGAAAGCAGGGATGGACAAAATAGTTGAAGGGTAAAAAATTATAGTGCTATTTCAAATCAGTGAAATTTCACTATAATTCCTCAAGGTGAAATTTATTGTTGCTACAAATTAGCAAAACAATTTGAAATTACATATACATTTTTTTAAGGTTTTCAAGACCTATATATTTTATGGTATTGTTATACTGCAAAATCATTTGCTTTGCGTTTGCTTATTTATGAGTTAAATACTTAAAAAAAAACCCAAAAACTAATATCTTATATGGCAACTTAAAAATTTGAACAAATGTGTATTTATAATATAAATTCAGTTTTTATATTTTCTTGCAGGAAATCATCAATCTCAGGTAGGCCTTTAATAATAATAATAAAAAATCATTTAAAAATGCAACCTGCCATTGTTTCTTTAACTTATCTGTGAAATTTATATCCTTTCTAAGGTTATAAAAACTGTTATGATTTATTATACAGAGTAAATGGCAGCTGTTCATCCATCATGGATGTTATACCTATACCTATTCTATTTTTGAAGATACCAAGCCAGAAAAGATTCATGTGTAAATAGTCAAACTTTGTTGAATATATAGTTATAAAACATAGTATAGTACTTTTAAGAATTTGAAATGACAAATTCATATCGACTAAATCCAATGGATATCTATCCATACCTTCTGTCATTTAAAAATCTTCACCCTCAGTAATAAGTGCAGTCAAGTTGTTTCCTAAGTTAACTTTGAATATGATCTCGTTATGTTTCAGGGTGAAACAGAAGAAGGGAAACCAGTGAAGGTTATTCACTTCGGCATTGTCTGACAGAGACAAATGATTATATTTTATTTATTCTTACACAGAACTAATAACAGTTGCTAGGCTGTCTATATGGATAATGTGGCATGAAGCCCACCTTGTAATAATCATTCCAGTTGTTCTTTATCATGAAATAGCAAACACCAGAACACTGTTCCTCTAATGCATTTGGCTGTGGCATTATAGTGATTCCAGTTTGGATGCTCTTTGTCCTGAAATTATTGTAACCATTGACAAGATAACAAATTGATTAAAACTGGGATAATATTTCTCAAATGGAGATTTTGTGGGAAAAACACAAGTTGTGATACTGATGCTTTAGCATATAATATAACATACATTAGACTGAACCCCAACAACAATCAAAATCCAAACATTCAGTTTGATGATTTGGGAAATTATTTTCTATTTGACAATAATGCCATTTATACACATATGATAGTGACGGAATAGTTTAACATAGCTTTAGATTTAGCATTTTAGTTATATACAATTATGCAAAATGTCAAAATATATTTATGTAAATTGTATTATATTAATATGCATTCACTGTTGTTTTTTAATTAAAAAACAACTTATATATATATGTGCAAATGCATTTTTGTATGTGTGATGCAAAATTTACGATTAATTTGAGTTTGTGTGTGAACTGCTGTTTATAAAACTATGTTGTACTGATGTAGTTATGATACAGTGTTCAAGTAAACATAAACTTTTGTATTCCAAGAGCATGCAGTAGCATTCAAGATAACTCACAGAAAATAATGTTGTATGCTGTTGTATTGAAGACAATACTTTTTTATGTCCAAATCCTGTGGGATGCCTACTAGAATAGCTGTTTGCATACTTGACTGATGACTGGAAGCATTATTTACATCTTTTAATAAAATATTTGATAAAAACATTCCGAGTAAAATAACCAGAAATCAAAAAGAAAATACTTGTATGATGTATATGTTATTATACAATGTATTATTCCACTGTATTCTCAGTTATTCAAGGTGGAAAGAAGATGTTTCAGAACAAATGGATTAGTAATAAAGGGATCCAGCTTCTTCTAAATATGGTTTGGTTGGGACTTAAATCTAATTAGAAAACAAGTGGTGAAGTCATTCTCTTTTATTGTCTTTCATTTAATGTAAGATGTTAAAAATGACATTAACATGAACAAATATACGTAGAATAAATTCACTCAGGCCAACGGTCATCATCAAAGATAGTGCCACGCTCACAAACTTCTAATGCCACCTTTTTCTCTTTCAAAAGTTCTCTGGCAGATAGGCACATGTATTCATCTTGAAACTCAGTAATGTCCTTCACATCCACAAACTGCCATCTCCCGTTTCTGATCATCAACGGAAAGCTGTACACTATGTCATCAGGAACACCATATGGGTTGTTATCAGAAATAACAGCCATGGAAACCCAGGAATCCTACAGAGAGAAAAAGTAAATGAATCTGAAATCATATTTGTTACAGTTTGTTATATTTACTGTTAAGCTGGTAGAAATTCACATACGGTAATGATTATGTTGGTGTAATGAATTGTAAATGCAGGAATTTAGACCCTAACAGTGAACATTTTGTTCAGTATCACATCACTGAAGTTTGTATCTACCATTTGTTTCAGCAAAAATTTAGGACATGACCAGTAATATAAATTTTCCTCGATGTAAAAATTAAAAGGTCTTTGTGTTCAACTATAAAAATACATGAATAAAAATTGAATCAAATGTCAATACACTTCTTATTTAATTCATTAGATAGAGTTTAGTGTAGGCACCTCTTTCAAGAATAAAAACAGTCTATTTACTACTAACCCCTGTCCCAAAATACCAGTCCCTCATGTGGTCACATGTAGCATTGGCAACAGACAACGCATTTGACAGTTTTCTTAACTGTAAGATTTCTTCTGTACGCTGCTGGACAGTCTGTAATAATAATAATAATAATAATAATAATAATAATAATAATAATAATATATTTACACACACAAAAAAAAAAAAAAAAATCCTAATTGTAAAAATACAATGAGTAAAGAGATCTTTTATAAGCACATCTCATAGGCAGAACAGTTGATAAAACTAGTATCTTATAGAAACAAAATGGCACAAATCTATTTGTTTGGCAACTAATGCCATTATTAGTCACCCAGTTAGGAAATTGGTCACATTTGCCAACCTAGCAACTGGCAAATTGAAGCTCTGCTGTTTTTCATACACCTGTTGTGGAGAAATAATATAATAGGCTGTGCAAAAATGCAAGAGCTATAGACTGACTGTTTAAAGAAATAATTTTAATAATCTACCGGTACTTCATTGTCAAAATACCATGTAATGATTTAGTTTTAAAAAAACCATCTGAAAACTGAAACAACTATTTATTTAAAGATGGTCAATATATTGCATGACTAATGGAATGTCAAATACAGAAAAAATATCATAAAAATCCTATCATTTCATTAAAAAAAAATATCTGAATTCCTCAGGGGAAAGAAAACCAACTACAAAAGAATTAAAAACAAACAAAGTGTGGAATATTTTGGATCCAAAATAAGGTTTTAAGAACAGAAAGTCTCTTGAGCTCACCGTAATAAATTCGTGTTTGAGGAAACCCTCGTCTATGGCATGTCGTACCAGCACTGTCCGACCACTGATCACAGCCTTAGCAAAGCGAGTGTCTGGAAACTGGGTGCAGGAGTTGTTGCCCCAGATGATTAAGTTTGTCACAGCATTTGGCGGGATACAAAGACGGTTGGCAATCTAAAGAGATAAAGGTAAACAGAATCAAGAGTGCAATTTTTTCCACTTCTAAATATTGTCATAACAAAAATAATAATAAACTTATTTGAGAAAGCGTTTTTGAACAGATATCTGCTTTGATAGTCCATGTTACAAGAATCTTTTGTCAACTTAATATTAAGAATTCACTTTTATTTTAAAAAATATATAATTATCTTATTTTTTTAAAACAAAACATTTACATACCTAAATCTTCAAGTAACTAATGTTTTTTTTTATAGTTTTAGTATATGCAAAATATCTGCATGTAAATCAGTTAATTGTAAGAATGACAAAATTTTACTAAATATAAAAATGTGAAATAAACATTTGTGCTGTAAGTTCTGCAGTCAGGGCTTAACAGTTACATCACTCTTGATTTGTATTAGTCTAGCCTCTAATCATCAACCAATCCTGCTTGAGTGTCTGACAAGCAGGAACCTCTGATAATATTCTAGCTAATTGAAAAGAGTATACCATGCAACTGCAATAGCTTTCCTGTAAAATGCAGTATACCCGGTATCTATAATTAAAATATATGGAATGTGTCATTAAATATTTCTTTTCTTAATTGAAGGGGTAGTATAACCACCACCTAGCTACCTCTTCTGACATGCACAACCTTACCATAACAAACTTGTATTGTTTTAAACACCCATCATTTCTGGCAGTACATGTATTGCAGAACAACCAACGTGGAGTTTTCTAATGACACAATATTTACCAATGACTGAGCTCTATTTTGACTCTGTCTTGTTACTGATGAGAAATTCTTCTTGGGAATTGAAGGAGCATTTTTAGATGTAATCCATGCCATGGTGTTGGCTACAGTTCCAACAACCACCACCTATAAAAATTGTACCAAATAAAATCCCATAGTTTGGAAATTAATAAAGCGTCTCAAACTAAATTATCTTTAGAATGTTATATAATTAATAAGAATAAATCCAGTGTGGTACTTTCCTACATATGAATTATGGAACAAATTCTAGATGGCAACCATACCAATGTAGAACTTTTGAAAGTAAATGGGAAACAAATATAAACAAGTTAAAAAGTATTTTATGTTGGCCCACTCTAAAGGGTAATCTAAATAGGCTCTTCCAATCTATACTGACCTTTGGTATTTTTAGAAGATTTTACAACATTACAAGTTTACAGACTTGGTTATCTCATGTCAAATCTATATGTAACAGTTATTTGAAGGTAATTTGGCTGTCAGATCTACTCGTGCAGGTTAATGACATTATGAAAGTTATTGTAACACAAATACAAATAGTCAATTCAGATCTCTTAGTGAATTAACGGAATATGGTCTAACTGATAATATCAAATCTAATAATACATATTAATAAACAAATTTCATTAGCTTGTGGTTGCTAAATCCCCTTGTGATAGTTGCAGGACTGCACTAGTAGACTACCTTTGAGTGGATGTGGTCAGCTTGTAGATTCTTAACTTGCACAAAAATTCACCTTGACACTTTTCTTGGAAAATTGGTTAAGAGCTGCGCCATGTTCCACGAAGATTGGCACATTGATGTAAATCAGGTCTTTCTTCCCTAGACGTGCGCAGAATGGTCGGTCACAAATTAACAAGGCAAAGTCAATGTCTCTAAATGCCACAGCTGGATCAGTTGTAGCTGTTACATCTGTGAAAAAAATTTAATTTTTTTTTTTTTTTTTTTTAAACAATTTTAACAATAAAAGATCTTATTTATTTAACAGTTCTCATCTTAACCTAAGTACTAAATGTTCACCTTGACTTAAGTACTAATTGCTCACCTTGACAGAAGTACTAAATGCTCACCTTGACAGAAGTATTAAATGCTCACCTTGACCTAAGTACTAAATGCTAACCTTGACCTAAGTACTAAATGCTGATCTTGATCTAAGTACTAAATGCTAACCTTGACCTAAGTACTAAAAGCACACCTTGACCTAAGTACTAAATGCTCACCTTTAAGAAGAACTAAATGCTCACCTTTAAGAAGTGGCAGAGCACAATCCAACAATTCAAGCACAACACCTTTTACAGTATCCATTATGGCTGGAATATCCATAAGAAGAAGACTGATTGGCTGAAATAATATTTATTTTTTTTAATTGAAAGGTTTTATTATACTCCTATAACTCATATGAACGCTAAAAGTTATATTTTATTGGGTTCTACCATTTACACAGGTATGTTTTGTCAAACATGTCAATCACTTTATCTTGAGAAAATTCTACTTTACTAAGTCTCCCCTTTATAGGAACTTTCACTTATCATTCCCAGATTTATAGCTTAATATTAACGCCCTACCAGATGAAAACGTGTTCAGGTGATGTGCGGGAAACCTGATTAAAACCAAGTTCATCTGTACTACATACCTACAGCGAGGATCTGAGAACACTACACTGACACTCCTGTCCACCAATCCAAACACTGCTGGCAGAATCCTGCCAGAACTTTGAAAAAATATTCTAACGCATTAAGAAATATTTATAATATCAAAAACAAATTCAGCTGAATGGAGATCCACAATTAGTGAAGCTAATATTAATTAGAATTGTTCAAGATCAATCCCAATCAATGAGTCACTCTGTTCATCTCACTGGAAATATGTCATAACCTTAATAAAAATGTGCTGGATGTGTTTAACTTTTGATTTGTCCCTAAATTTACCTTTTGTAACCATCTACCTAACCATATATCATTTATTAATGATATATTTTATAAATAATCCAATAAGCGGTATGGTGACTGTCCATAAATCAGAAAATTAATTCAATTACTGTGCTGGGACATAATACAAATCCACCCAGTGGCAATACCATAATATGATCTGTTATTTAAAATGGATCTACTTTCCATTTATAATCAATGTTTGAATAAAAGAAAACCTGTAAATATGTGACATTATACCTTTAAATAAATAATTTTAAAAGATCAGCAATTTACAACTTAAAACTTGCCTTTTCTTTACCAAACACATCTCCCTTTGCAATAGTAAGAACCAGTGAATAAGCAACTTGACTTGCAGCTTCAGTTATTAAAACTCTTAGTGGTTTTACCTGTTAAAAAAACTAAGATTACTTATTTTTTTATGAACACATAAATGCATTAATATAATAATTTCAAATGTTCAATAAATCTTCAAGTGTTAGAAATACCTTTTTTAATTTCCCCCTTGACATTTGAGGTCAGCTAATATAATATTGGCTGATAATAATTGGTTTTAGATCAGTATTTCTCTAGCTATTATTGTTCTTAATACCCTTGTATAATGTATATTTATTATGTTAAGAACCTCAGTATACTATTTCTGGTATGTCAGTAATAAGATTATATATAACAGGATAGAAAATATTAATGATATTCACCATCTCATTCCAACCAGTGTTCCACAGTTGGTGTAACAAAGGCTAAAGTATATATGCTATTGTATTTATTGGATGGTGTGTCATCAAATAAAACCTCTCTCTCTCTCTCTCTCTCTCTCTCT
>JAUTBW010102264.1:0-16084 GCA_032361425.1 Peltospira smaragdina | reverse complement strand
TTATTATTATTATTATTATTATTATTATTATTATTATTATTATTATTATTATTATTATTATTATTATTATTCAGATTGTCTCTTTAATTGATTGTAAGAAGTATTACAATTAAAAAATAAAAATAACTATTAGTGTTGATTTTGTTTGTAAAACTCTTTAAAAACTGGCTTATCTAAAAGATAAATATTTAGGCACTGAAACTAAAATATTTCATTAAATAATAATGAAATAATTTAAGATTATTTTGATGGATAATATCTTATATCTTGAATTTGGTTTATGTTAGTTTTGTTTTTGAGAGGAATCAGTTAGGGGTTTTGGAATCTGGTACATTTTCTGTTAACCAGTAACCCTCTTAGGTATTTGTTTAATAATATTTCCATCCCTAATGTGTAGTACATGAAAATTTTAAATACTAAATAAATATTACCATAACATTGTTATTCAAGGCTTGCTGTACTCCTAGCTAAATTAGCCATTTACTACTTTTTATCCATAGTGGCTACATAATGTAGCATTTGGTTAATAAAATATGGCTTAAAAGAGCCATTTTAAAACAAATGCTACAAAACTACACTATACAGTGGACTTTGCCTGTATCTGTATCTTTCTGAACTAGCATTTTGTGTAAACTGACGCCATTTGACAGTCCTGTTTAGCGACCATTAAGTTTGTAATATCTGTCTAAACTGGTATGTTGCATCTGTCCCGACCGATGCTGGTATAAACAGAATCCACTTTATATTTGTGTTTTATATAGATACTTTTCTTTCTATTGTGAGCTCAGTTATTCATCTATGATTTGGTCTTAAATGAATTTTTTAAAATAAAATACAGATCTAATGATTGGTTCCATATCTTCAGTGTGATATTTTTAGCATTTGTTTGTTACTTAGTGTGGTATTTTCACTTTGTGTGTGACATAATTTTTGGTGATGGTCATAACCAAATATACTTAACGATGGGTACTCAGATTTATAATTTATTCATTCATTGCTCATTTGTCAAAATATTCAGTATTTATCTATGAAAGTATGCACTGAAACAATGAAGCCCCTCAAATTTGCATGCACCAATTTATACATGTAATAGTGACTAGTTTATGTACACAAAATACATCAATTATTATCAAATTAAAACAACATTATTTTATCAGTATTTAATCATTATTTTATTCTTAGGAAAATGACTCAAAATCTCATTGATATAATTGTCATACTTAAAGTTTGTATGCTATCTTGGTAGATACTATGAAATACAGATGATCAAAGCTAAGAAAAATTTCTGTTAGTTAACATTTTTATATTTGATTTTTACCTGTAGGCCTACAGTAAAAAGTAATACTTAATTGTAAGTAGGTGTATGTTTTTTACTGATGTATAAATTTGCTGTACCCTATTTTCTAAACATAGTTTCAGTCTGAGATTAGTATTTCATTTTTTTGTTTTAATTCGGTGTACAATTTCTTTTGTGAAGTCTGAAATCTAAATTTTAATGGATCTATTTTGAAAGCATTATCATAAAAATATAAATGTATATCATTCTACATTGTAATAATGAAAAAATATTAATACATGACATAAAAAATATGTTTCTTAATTTATAACTGTATATATTGGAGTGACTGTGATACATTACTGTATGCTTTTGAATGTAAATATTATAATTATAAATTAACATATTTGTACAGTTGGTGAGAAAATGTTGGAAGAACTACCAATTCAGTGACATTGATTGTGGTTCCTTACCCAAAGAAATAAATAATAGATTTAGGGTGTAGTTTTTATTATGTGAACATAAATCAATGATACTACCTGATTTTCAACTGGGACAGTCTTTGAATATAAACTTAGCTTCGATTCAAGTTTCAATGTGCATTTGACTTGTATTAGTGTTAATTGTTATATCACAATGTTATGAATGTAAACGGAAGGCCTATATCTACGTTCCTTGTGATATTGACTTTTCTTATTTCACTATATATTTGCTGCTGCCATTTTGTATGTGTTCTTTAAGTGTACCTTTTCATGTGTTCTAAATTTGGAGCACAGAAAGAGCATTTGAGAATTCATAATCTAAAGGACATTTGATTTTGTCTATTTTACTGATTTTAATTATTTGGGGTTTTTTTGTTGTTGTTTTTTGTGTCATGTTATCAGCCTAGTGGTGAAAGCGTCCAACTAACAGTTTGTCATCCTGACATTACTTACGTCAGTGAGCAACAGATGTTTCCAGGTTGTGTTTTATAGCACTAATATAATCATTAATAAAAAAAATTGGGTGTATCATTGGATAAAAATAATAATCTAAATAATTATGATAATGATAATGCATGTTTTAATAACAAAAAGCCAAAAAGATATTGAAGGGAGCACAGTGGTTAGTATTGCTGTTACTGTAAATGTTTACAAATGTAAAGGAATATTAAACAATGAAAACTCAAATAATATGCATGTCCTTTAGCATATTTTTATAAACCATATGTACATGTACATATATTACCAGTAGTCATTAAAAAAAAAATATATATAAATTTAAAATTATTGTTATTAATGTATGCACTTATTAAATATACCAATTGTTATATTAGATTTTTTATAAAATTATTATATAATACCTGTAAGTTTCTCACATCTGTTTTATTTTGCATTCAGTGAACAGGTACATTACTGTTTTTCCACTTTGTACGTGAACTTAATTTTGGGAAAGTGCCCAAATGGTAAACATTTAATAGACGAACAACATTAAATATATCTATCATTGACTGATTATAACAAAGATGTGATCTGTTATTTTATCCGTCCACAAAGTGTCTATATTATTCATAAGTTTGTTATATTTTCTTCATAATACTTTCAGGTAGTGTAACAGTTGTAAATTTGGCTACATGATATTCACATTGTCAGTTATTATAATAATAGTGTTTCAGTGAATATTGTATTTTATCTTTTGCTGAGGAAATCCAGTCAATATGATCATGATGGTACTTGTTAATTTGATATACATTATCATAATTGTTGGTAGATTATTAAATAGCATCATCATTATTAGTCATTGACTTTCTTATTAAAATATGTGTGGTAAAAAAAAAAAAAAAAAAAAAAAAAAAAAAAAATAATAATAATTTTGACATTTGATTACGACTAAGAAACATTTGGATGGGAAAGAAATTATTTAATAGAGACCTAAACATTTACCAAGTACCATAATTTTAATTGCATTGTTATAAGCCATTCCAGTCAGTTTATTGATAGAAAATTACTGCATTTGTCTGCATTCAGAAGATATGACACAGAAAAAGAAGCCATCAATATTTCCATCTGTATATTCAAGATAACTAGAGTGATTGAAGCATACAATTTGTATTAAATTTTAAATGGTTGCCAATGTTATTTTTTAAACGTTATTATTTGGTTACTGAAAGTGTAAAATCTACTGATACGATTGATATCACACAAGTGATATATCATTAGCTTTTACATGTATACATTGATCATTAACAAGATCAGAACGTTAGGCCTACAGCTAGATTATGATTTTGTCAGCCTGAGTTGAAAAATGTTCTTCTCACATTGCTTAGTATTCCTTTTATAAATAATGAATGAAAAGCCTGAAGATGTTATTAGCAATCATTTCAGACAGTGTTTATTTAAATGTAGCTGACTTATCATGAAATATTGAATTTGAAATGGTGCTCTTTGAATACTTGAAGTGTGACTTATATAATTATCCTTTTAATTTTGCAGTGTTTAAAAACTTTGATATGTAATCTTCAAATATGCAATGTTTAACAACTTAATAAATAAAATTTTCTCTGTTTGTTTTGTCTGTTTTTTTATTTTTAGATATCAGACACTTAAATGAAGATTGATTACTAGTAGGCCTAATTATTCACTACAAATAAATGGGTGTGTGACAAAGTAAGTAAGTTTACATAGCAAAGTGTTTGATGTAGCATCTTTAAAACTACTGTTTCTGGAATATAAATGACACCTGCCATTAGCTAACAAAATAGATGCGATATATTTAGTGGGGGTCAATGGTAACGGCGAATCAAAGTAGCTGCATTTCACGTGATTGCCTGTTGGGACGCACCCAGTTTCCAAGTGCTGTATTTGTTGTAAATTTCAATAACTGGTGTATCGAGTGCAGGTTAGGCATAACTGGTGGTTGTATTAAGTGTTCTAAATGACAATACTTTTTTAGGACTGAATATTTTAATTTCGTATAGAAAGTAGCATAATACAAAACCCTTTTATTTTTTTATTTTTTTTTATAGCTAGACTGTTATTCATGGGTTTGTTTAGGTTTTTTACCAGTCGGATATTGCGCGTATCTTAAATGATTTACAGTCTAAAACAAAAGTTTGGTTCCGTGGTCGCGCAAAATTTCAAGTGCTTGAAACAAATTAAAATGACTTATTTTAAAATGTTGTTATATCGTATGCTTTAATATTGACCAGGTGTAATGGCGACAAAAAGTACTAATAAGAAAAAGCGTGATTATGCATCTGAGCGCGCTAATATGGAAACAAAAAGTAAAATTATGCCAGTCATTCCGAAACTGGATTTGGGTGATCCGTCTATTACGATTACTAAGAAGAGAGTGATCCGTAAACCCAAGAATTTCAGTAGTGGTAACCCGAGGTATTAAGCAACATTGTGTTAGATTATCCGTCCTTTACCCCTTCTCCTATTTTAAATTTAGGAATTGCAGTTGCTGCATTGTGATTAGTTCACCGATGGTAAACCCAAAGTACGTATGTCTTTGGGTTTACCGTCGGTGAACTACATTGTGATTGTCCTCAGTGACCAAGTTCATCAAATCATTCAGTGACCAAATTCGAACAAACCCTTCATGAACAACGAATAAGCACACTGATGGGCCTTGACAGTGGAATAATTTTATCATATGAGTAGAACACTTCACGTTCAGTAGATTATTGTTTAGAAACACAGAATATATATGTATTTTTTTAAAGATTGAACGATTCATTTAATTTTCAGTAATTTGGTCCTTTTGTAAGTTTTGAGGATATTGGCAGTATTTATTTTTATTATTTAGCCTAATTATTTAGAACAGTTATTACAATCATCAGCTTTATGTAACCTACCATCAACAGTAATAAAATATAAATAAAAAAGAAGGAAACTTGAACACTTCCTATTTTGTTTGATGAATTTGTAATCATTTTACACTGTTCTACTTATTGGACTTACAAAATAGATTGCCTACCATTTCCTTTGATAAAATTGGTGGTGTTTGCAATCAACATCGAAACTCAAAATGGAGTATGGCAATCTCACCCAGGGTGAAATTGCTAGGGTGTATTTTGACTGGTCAGTTAAATTACCTGACATAATGACACTAGACATACTTATTACATAATATATATCAGTATTTATCATCATTACTAATACCAGTATGTTTTTGTGCCAAATACTTTGTCATTATATAATTATATACCTATTATCCATAGTTTTGACAATGACAATTGACATTTTTGTCAGTGTTTCTAGGTCAGCAGATGAAAATGCTGCACTGCGTGCAAGTCTTCAGAAACTGGACGATGACCACCGGCGAATGCAACAAGTTTTGGAACAGACTGTGGCTGAGGCAGAGGTGACTAGACATGTTCATGTTTGGGGAGTGTGTGTTTTTGTTTTGTGACGGATTGTTTGGGGGTTTTGTTTGTGTGTGAAGTTTTTGTATGTTTATTTTTAAATTTTTATATGGTGCAGGGGTGTGGAATTAGTCTGCCCAACTTGCCTGACCCGGCACCTGACACAGCCAGACAAGTACTTATTTTCATAGTGCTTGCCCATGGACAAGTGGATTTAAAAAATGACAACATGAATTTTTAAACAAACCCTGCAAAAACCATATTCTTAGCAGTATTTACAAATGACTTTCTGTTTTGGAATTGATTTTAAAAGACAAGTGTTGATCGGTCAGTTCTCTATACGTTTAGCCTATCATGCTCGTTGTATTAATAATTTGAAAAGGATCATGCAAATTAAAAAATAAAATAAAAAATGTTTAAAAATAAATAATAATAATAACAATAATTATGAAAAAAAAACAAAAACAATGCCTTATAGACTTCCCTTAGTTGTAAAAAGCAGACGACGGAACTGGGTACTGTTATGTGTGCCGTGAACATCTACTCATTGCCAACAGTACTTTTGGTTTGTTTATCATCGCAAATCATGTAAACTCATTTTGCGTCAAATAAAACGAACTTCCAAAGATAAAGTCATTGAAAGGGATCTAGGCTTTGGCAAAGGTTTTTTTTTGTTGCTTTTTTTGTTGCTTTTTTTTTTCCCCCAGACAAGTATCTTTTCGTCAGGACAAGTACATTTAGAGGTACTACTTGTCCTGGGACAAGTGAACATTTCTAATATTTCCACACCCCTGGGGTTGCAGGGATAATAAACAGTACATCTAGTTAGTAATACTGATTAGTTTAGTTTTTTGTTGTTTAGATTTTCCATATGTAGTTCATTTATTGTATTTTGTTTATTATCTTTAATAATTTTTTTTAGTCATTTCAGTTATACACTACAAATAAAATTACTTTATATCTTTATAGTTGTTGTTATATGTGAGATTAAGTAGGATAGCAATAACATTAGTAGATTTATGAATGGTGACAGTATATTTTATCTATGTTGTTGTATCTGATTTGCACTCCATGTCACTTTTTTGCAAGCTGGACAGTTGCATATATCCATATTTTATTACTTACTTTGGCCTGTGGGCTCAGACTGACTGCATGCGAGGCAGGTGCTTTACAGCTTTCACCACTAGACAATTGGGGTACCTTTTTAGACCTGATATGCAATTTAATATATATATAAATTATAATTGTAAATGCGTAAAATTATGGGATTTGGGATCACATACCCAGGTTTTTAAAAATCTATAACAGTGTTTTGTTAAATATTTTTCCAGGAAAGACTTGAAGAGATGAGAAAGCTGTTGGAAAAGAGAGAACAGCTTTATAACAGTTTGTATTTTTACTTATAAAATTGCTGTTTTGTAATCGTATTATAGATATATAGAGAATAACATGTTAGTGATGTTAGATATCAGCTTTGTCCTTTATCTTACTGACAAGAATGGAGATATCAGGCGTCCTAAACTGAATATTATCATTATCATGCTACTCAACAGATAATGGATTGGATAAGTATTCTACCACTAACTTTTAAAACAAATATATACCAATAATCTTTATAAACAAACTTTTCTGTGACATCTTAGTTGCTATTAAATAATACATGATGTCACACATTGAAATACCTTTGGTACTTTTTAATCTGGAAGAACCCAGTGATTCACCAAATTTTAAAGTTAAGCCATTTGATATATTTACCCCTTTTATCTAAAATTTAGTAATTCAGAGTTGTAAATTTTACCATATCATATAAGAAATTGCAACTGGTTATTTTAAAAGTTAGGAAAAACGTAATACCATATATCAAAAGTGCATCATTGTTACTCATGTATCTTCTTCATTTAAGCAATGTTTTTGAATGTTTTCAAATTTATTTGTTGTTTTTCAGACCAAATGGATGAAATCATGCAGAAGAATTCAAACTTGGAAAATCAAGTGTAAGTGTATGTCATAATGTGTAACATTTAAGCTTCTGTTACTCTTGTTGCCTTACATAGGTGAGAATTGCTAATGATATGATCAGTCATTCATTTTAATATTATTCTTTTAAATGTTCTCCAAGGTTTATTGTTGTTTCATCTGCATTTTACTTTTTAAAACTTTTTTCTTCAGATTCATATCAGTGGGTGTTTTTTTTTATGTTGTTTCATTTGCACGTATAATTGTAATATTGTTGTATCTGTTTAATAACAGTAAATTATAAAATATGAGAACATTTATTAACATAGTAAATATAAAAAGCTAAGTCCTATTTTGACTTACTTAATGTCTCAACCCTAATACAGTAGCTTGAAAACTATTTACATCATAAATACTTACAGTTTGTGATTACCTTTAAATTGTTCGCCTTTTTAATACATATGCAATATGTATATTAAACACATTTAATAGATTTTGAAACATGCATTTAGCATCATAATTTTTATTGGCCTCACAAAGTGCTTAAGTAATTTTCTGACATTTTCTGATTGATATAAGTAGCTTTTCTGCATTTGTATGTTTAGGGCTAGCTGTCCTTAATAACTGCATGTAATAGGTATATATTGTTACACTGAATAACAGGATTTCTGTCTTTTTACTGATAATTGTGCATGCTATTTTGATTGCACAGAGCATGTATATCATTTTGTTTCTGTGTTGTCTATTTATATTTCAGTTCAAAGTATGAAAATCACCTTTTATCATGTAACACTGATCCAGGTGAGATGCACTTGAAGTTACCTACTTTAAATTTAACTAGCTCTCGGATCACATTAGTTTGTTATCACAGATTGTTAGTTTGTTTCTTCTTTTTTTTCATTTTGAAAGATGGATTACAAGTTCTATATAACTGAAGATATTTTTTAGTTCTAAGTGCTTTGTACAAGTATAAATAATAATAATATGCTTGCTTATTCGTATATAGTTTAAACTGTTTTGGATAAGTATAAATAATATTTAAAGGTGCAGTCCCTGGAATATTTTTATCCAAAAAGTTTTTGTGTATGAACAGTTAGTAGTACACCTATCTAAGCCAAATTCCTCAACAGTGGATTGTGAGAAATTTTATTATTTTGATAACCAGTCAATGGTATTTCCACAAGAGATGACAGAAATATGTGACTGAGCGCAACTCAATATAGTGTGTGCTGCATAAGATAATTAAATAGAAGATTAAAAAAAAAAAGCAGTGCAAGTATTTGCTGATAGATGTTAAATGTGACAATTTGTAAAGAAACTGAAAAGTGCATTTATATTTATATTTAAACTTAAATGTGATTTTATAAGATTTAAAACTACATTCCCTGCAATATATTTTATTATTTAATCATTCAGAACAGTTAATCCAATCACCATGCAGAGCTCTTTAAATGCATAATGTTACATATTTACATGACTTACTTTCTATTATTCTTCTTTTATTATTAAATATTCTGGTATATTAAAAAATTTTGAACAATGATTTTCATTTCGTCTTATTGTGGTAACAAACAAAACTATTATTATTTTTAGTATTTCATTGTTAAATATTCCAATATTAAAAGATAACTATTTTCATGTTACAGATGTCAAATGAGCATCTCTTTTATTTCTTTTGTTTATTATTGATGTTATATTTGAGATAGACATATTTTTCTAACCTCCCTTTATACATTTGGATTTGTCTGTTAATTTTCACAATGGCGGTCTCTCTTTTCCTATGTTCCCAATAATAATACAGCCTCAGTGCCCGTAACCTGTTTACTAATGTCAGTAGGAACTTAACCTGCATGTTTGTGCACACTCGAATGAACAGTAACCCCTGGTGTCTAGCTTATTATTTTCTACAATCTGCTGCGGAACGCACTCCCCATGTGTGAAGTTTAAATATCACACCCACTTACATGCATTTGACAAAATAAATCCACTCTCATACAACTCATCTGATAGTCGGCACACTGCATGTACTGTTCAGCAAGTGCACTTATTTACAGACAATCTAAACAACTAGCAATTCAAAATGCAGAGTAGTTTGCTGACCAATAAAAAATATTACATTAGAAACACCTATTTGCATATAAATGCATCCATATTGTAGTCAACCAGTCACATGTGACTGTGGTCTGTGGCCATATGCTCCACTGTGCTTTTTTTTTTTTTTTTTTGAGCATCAATTCTCTTTTGGTTTAAGCACTTGACAGATGATCAGAAACAATACCAAATTAGTATAAAACATCCCATCGACTCTGCATTGTGCAGAGATATAGTTATTGATCATGATTATAGTTTTGTCATTCAGATTTCTCTAAATATTTATTATTAAAGTAATCATATGCAATAGTTTGCTAGTAAATTAAAAGCAGTTGTGTTTGTATTTGAATGTAATGTTCAGTTTTGTAATGAACATGTTCCAGAGACTGCGTATTTTAAATTGAAACTGTAACTTCAATGTGGATAAGATACGTACAGTTTTGTCTGCAGCATTTTAAGGACAATGTTTTTCATAGATATTTTTATAAGTATGTGTGTGTTTTATATATATATAGTGAGTCTTCAAGAATTAGAACCCACTTCAAAGGACGTTGAAGTTACAGAAGAAAAAAGAAAAATTTCAAAAGTAAGCTACTTAATATAAATATTATGTGAAAAAACTTCTCTTTTTTTCTTTCTCCCCCCCCCCCCAATTTTTTAAAATATTTTTTATGGGGGAGGTGTGTCTTGAGCTAAATTGGTGTACTTGTGTATTTTATATGATTAGACTGTTTTTATTTTCAGAAAACAATAAATAAATGCTAGTTCTTATCACAGCAGAGTTCTAGTTATATGAATTGTCTCTTTACCTTGCAGAAACAGTAATAATGAAATATAATTTGTGATAGATTGGGATAATTATCGATTAGATATGAGATCTAGTGCTGGCGTGTATAGGATCATTCCACATTATGTGTGTTACACATCAGACTCTCTTTAGGGGAAATGTGATTGTATTAAAAAAAAAGTTATCAAGCAACTTTCTTAACTTTTTTGATTTTATGATGTTACCACTTCAGTGTTAATTTTGGTTTCAATTAAAATAGTTTTTAGTAAATGCCTAATTTGGTATATTGGAGGTCTTGGTTGTGTTTCCAGAGCTGTATTTTGTAAGCAGCAGTATTTATAGAGGATTCGTCACAAGAGTTTTTTAATATGGAAAATATCAACCGAGAGTTAGTGTTAGTTAATCAGTATTTGTCACGACTCTGCTTTGACAAATACCGATTAATGTTACGAGGTTGATATTTTACATATTAAAAAAACACCAGTAGTGAATTCTATTCATCCTATAACACTTGTAATGTATCATTTTAAATTAATTGTTTGGTTATACCAAGTCAAAAGTAACTCTTGTCTGGCGAAAAATGCAGCCTGACGTCATGAATTTGACTGATTCTTACTAACATGTTAGGTTAAGCTGTACATATCGTGTACAACCTGTTATCAGTTTACTAATTTGCATACCAATATCACATGGGTTTATGACATGGATATCATGGCAAGGTTATAGGATAATTTTTTTAAAACATCACTTTTAACAAAACTATTACTAATTAAAGTAAATATACAAGTGTGTAATAATTTTTATTTTTTTATTTTTATTATTATTAATATTTTTATTTTTTAAATTATTATTCAAACATCTACCATGATCTTTAATTTTTGCATATTAGGACATGTTTTTACAACGTGTATGAGGTTTTAACCACATTACACTACCATGGCTCAGTCTTTTGTATCATTGTAAGAGGCCATTGCTGAGAAATATAAAAAACAGAATGTCTGGATTGAACACTTCCAAGTCCAACCGTCCTTATTAATATTGTAAAATGTTTTGCTCATGAGTTTTCACAGGAATTGTTTTGGTCATGCTATATTTAAAAAAATATAGTTCTGATGTCCTCAAATTATTTGTGTTTCAGAGAAAAGTGAAGCAGATGAAAGAAAGGTTAAGACAGATGAATGAGAAAACAAGTACTTATCTTGATGATATGCAGGTTTGTTACTAATGTACGGTTTTAGTGTGCTGTGTGGATTAAATCTTAGTTAAATGTATATTGCATTATTTACACCTTAAACACACACTGCCACAGAGCATTGACCTATTTAATGGCCAAACAAAGTATGCTTGTAAATATATACATTTAATTTATTCCTAAATTATTATTTTTTAATCATCTACATAACTACCACATTTCATTTATTTTTATTATGTATTTCATAAACCAGAAAATAATTACAGCTATTTGGATTATTGTGATGTGGCATACTATAATTCCTTCCACTATATCTTAATTAAAACACTGATGCTTTTTATAATTAGTATTTAGGATAAATGGATTTGTGTAAATCTGTTATAATTTACCTGACTTAAGTTGTGTTTTGACATGCATTATTGTTCTTATGCTTTTGTGTTATTTAAAAAATATAATATTTTCAGAACATGAAGCATCAGCTGCAGGAACTTGAAGACATGGGATCCCGAATTAGCCGGATATCTGATGATGAGGATGAGGACTTCTCTGGGTTTTCTGGCTTCAGACCAGACATCCCACAAGCTGCAGAATCCAACAAAACTAAGGAGGATGAAGTTCCTCAGCAGGAGGAAGAAGCTAGCACTCTCTTCATAACGCAGGATGAACAGGATTCAAATGAGAATTGACACTGAGTTTATTTCAAACATATCTGACAGCAACATTGTGACATTCGTGCAACAGATAAACCACTTTAAAAATTGTGATTTAAATATGTGGCCATTGTTATTACTTTTTCATTTCTATTAGTTTTTATATTATTCACTATTGTGAGATAAAATTGTCTTCCCTTTATATCTATAGTTTTCTCTTTTTGATTTGTTAGAACTGAATATTAAATTATATATACATGTATATATTTACATGGTGTTGTTTTTCCTGGTATTGAGAGAAAGGCTAAATTAGTAGCCAGATGTGATTTCATATTACATTTTTCGGAATATAAACACCTTTAGACATATATACCCTTATCCCATTATTTTGTACTGATTTAAATAAAGTTAGTATACTGACATTTTGTATGGGTGTTTAATCTCTGTATTTTAACAAGTTCTATATTTTTTTTATGGAATTATTTATATAATACAAGGTCCAGTTTGTTTGTTTGCTAATGCATCACAAATTTCTCAAGTTGCTACACAGTTATGATTAATTTAATACTAGTAATTGCGAATTAGTTTTTATTAAATAATAAATATAGATTTATTATATATAGATTTATTATTATTACATAAACTGATATTGATTGATATATATATATATACACACACACACACGCACACACGCACACACACACTCGGTAGACTGTCTATCCCGGCATTTGATCAGAATCAATGAAACATTTAGAGAGATTTCATTTTAATTACCCATTTGAAAAACCCAATAAATCTTGAACACATGTATAGAGAATGCAGTATTCCTGCAACTGTTGATGAATCTAGACCGAATTAGATGTACCTGGACAAAAACTCAAGCCAGACTTAATACTTCAAAGTAGGACTATACTAACAGATTTCTACTTTTTTTTAGAATCGATTGTTGTATCGGTAATGTTTAGGCTGGTGTCTGCTGCAACATAGGATGCAATAACATTAGATTATGGAATTTTGTACTTGTTACCACTGTTTATCTGCAGTTACATGGCATGAGCCACTGTTTCAGATTGGCAGCAAGGAATCAGGATAGCCTATACAACAACCTTTGTTACATCAGTTATGGAGTACTGGTTGGAATGAGACGTAGCCAAATGACTATCAGGTGGGATTGATCTAACAATGCACTGCATCATGAGTAAAGACTACCTCTGAGCTTTGTCTCGCTCAAATACTTAAAGCTACTATTTCGAAAATATTTTTATTTCAACATTTAGAAAAGACGATCCGGTCATGTTTAACTGGCACGTTCCACGCCAGACTCATTATGCTACTATTGCTGTCTAGGCCTACATGTTATTTCACGGGATGGGGGTACCCGCCTCGCTTAAAATGGTGAAATTTGTATTTAGATTTTGCCATTATCCCTTGATAGCGAACCTATCAAGTGTAATTAGGTAATGTAGTGCTTGTATGTTGTATTAGTAACCAGTGTTAAACCATGGTAAATCGACAATATAATTTTTTTTTTTTTAAACGAGTAGAACTGCAAAACAATTACTACTGGATGGTCACTGAGCAAGATGATCAGCTAGGTATGATTACCAGAAGGAGAACAAAACTGACCATGTTATCACCCAAGCATGTAGAGTACAGAATGTAACAAATTGGCAGTTAATTATGACTAGAATTTTAATAATCGTTAGCAACTGAGATGGCAGTACTAGACCCAGATATCGGGAACGGACGGAATTGGCGGAATTGATGCTGTGAATCGGAATTTTTATTTCAAAACGGAATTATGATGTTGATTAATAATTAATTAACGTTTCTATTAATTTACCTCTTTTCATTGTCATACGTTATAAACCTGACGTCTTGTCAGTGTATAACATACATAGATAGCACATGCGTCTGCAATGTATTTACATGGTATAGTCCAAGAATCGTTTGCCCTCGGAGAACGGTTAACTAATAAATAACAGCGGTGTTGATAATAAATGGTGTAAATAGGCCCTATTATTATTAATTTATTTTTTGATTGTTTTTGTTTCAATATTTGTTTCTGATATGGTCTTTTTGCAGTTAAGTATAATTCATCCAAACAGCGATGTGAATTCGTGCCATATTATCCACTAAAACTATTCCTGTACAGGTAGTATTAGACATTACAATGGCCGAATTAAGAGAATTGATTTCTGTGCCTGATGTGTTTGGATAATTTGAGTGATTAAAAAATAACTAAGAATTATGTTAACAGATTGGTGAAAATCATCTTTCATGTAAATATAAAATGGCTAGTACCCGGCAGAAATATTTTCTGGGCATCATATCTGTAAGGCGTAGGCAAATCCTCTTTTCATGCAACATGTTTAAAACTTACCGTATTATATAATATTCTGAAAGAGAATGTGTAAACACGTGAAACGTGAAACAAATTTCTTAAACGTAAAATCACTGGGTCTACAGTAGGCCTACACAAACTTAAACAAGTATGGACGTAAATCTAATGGACATTAATTTAGTTTTATACCCTACAATTTACATAATGCGACAGGAGACAACACGGTCACTTCGACAATGGATATGTATAGGTCACTTCGGAATAAGGGTACCGTTCAGCCAAACAAGCAGGTCCAGATGTCCAAGTGAATGAGTCAGGCCTAGTAACACGGTCACGTTTCATATCAGCCATGATTTGCATTCCAGACAGCAAAGGTGTCAGTCCGTCTGCTCTGTCCAATTGCCTGCATTGATTCAGCAATAGATGAAACGGCACGACAGCACCATGTCAAGACTAAACAGGAATGAGGATAGTAGGCCTAATGAGAGAATGATGACAAAATGCAATTGCTCAGTAGGGTCTATCTCATCGTAATTTGCTACTCCAATTTCAAAAATTGCTATGCAATTCTGAATCATTTAACACTAGTTGTTACAACTTTTGGTAAATAAAAATTAAATAACGAAATAACCCTGTGTGAAGACATGGCATAAAGCTTCCGCGCAACATTCAGGACAGTCAAGTGGGTGTTGTACTAGAAAGTGACTTTATACTATGAAAATGTAACTTTACAGCTCCAGAATGCAAATTTTACAGTGAACTGTGAATTTAAAATTTGGCCCATATACTTCAAAAACAAATGTCAACCTTGCTATTGGTCTGCAAGACAATCGGGAACGGGACATAGCTCATTGGTAAGTGCGTTCGCTCATGGTGCGGTGGTGCCTTTGTGGCAGTAGCAGGTTTCCTTCTCTAGTATCAAAATGGTCCTTTACCATATGCCTGACGCCATATAACCAATGTGTTGAGTGCGTTGTTAAATAAACATTTCCTTCCTGCAAGACGCACCTGTCGGCAACATGAGAGCCAGTGTTATGATGAGCATGAATAGGCATATAGCCTATCGCCTCCATACAGATACATCATATACAATTTCCAAAGCTGTAACTTACATACTAGGGCAAATATCAGTAGGCCTACTGACTCAATTTCGAAGTGCTGCATTATAAATAGGAAAAAACTGATGCAGTGAATGCACTGCGCTGGGATTTATACACTTTTGGCGAGTGGATTAAATAATAAACATATTGCAAGGAATGCAGATTTAAATATTCAATCTTTTCCGCTTTCTTTTTGTGATAGATAGAAGAAGGCCTGAGATAAGTATTTTACTCTGTATTTTATTTTATGTTTAAACTGAGTATATTTATTTATTTATTTATTTTTTATTATTATTATTATTATTATTATTATTATTATTATTATTATTATTATTATTAT
>JAUTBW010102153.1:0-16085 GCA_032361425.1 Peltospira smaragdina | reverse complement strand
CTAGGGTCAACAAATTGGCGACATGAGTCTTGACGTACGTGGGGATCGCGGGTAGATTAGTGTTCAATTTGATTGTTAATTACTCCTGACAAAATATTCCAGCCAGTGATGTGTTGAACTTTCAGTAATCATACAAAATATAGGGGTGGGCTTATTCACGGATATGGGCCTGATTCTTTAAATGTGCGAAAAGTGGGTGTTGGCTTATTTACAGGCATGGGCTTATTCCCAGTCAAATACGGTAGGTGCAAAATACATGTCAAATCATTATCATAATTAATGAAAAACAAAATATATAAAACTAATTTGACTATTAATTGTTCCAAACATTTTGAAGCATTATATATTTATTAACTAGTAGATCCTATGAAGTATGTATCTTTGGCAGTAACATCTACTAGTTTTGATTAGGTTTTCCACAACATAATATGCATGTAATGCTTAATCTTCCAAAACTAGGAATTCCTATTAACTTTTGCTTGAAGGAATGTTATTTCAATATCAAATTTACATTTGACAGATAGAACTGATGTGATATCTTTTAATAAAATTATTCTATCTTTAATAGTGCTATCGTTAAGCTTACCACTCATCTGAATTTCCTGCAGCTTATGTTTTATCGTAGGTTCACCTAGTTGATCCACTGATTTTTCTTTGCTATAAATATAATTTGTTTGAATAAACTGATTTTTCTTTGGTGTAGTTGGCTTGACTGTTGTCATTAAAAGGTTGACTTAAAGCAACTGCTTCTTAGTACTTTGACTAACCCTTTTCACTGCTTTTCTCTAATCTATTTGTACTGAGATAAGATATGTGGAGGCTGAATAGTTGGTGTATTTTAAAAACTAAATTCAAATCTGTCCTTTTTCGATCACCAAAAGATCATCGTTTTAATGCTACATGCATAGAAAAACTATCAGAAACACTTCTTATTGCGAGACAAAGAGTTTTAATTAATCCTACACTTGACACATTTAATTTAATTATTTATGGTTATGCAAAGCTTGAAATTAATCCTTTTTTCATTGGGAGGCAATACTTGCTTTTCAAATTTGGCAAATGTGTGAATTTGAGAAGCAGTTCTAAAGCACAAGTGTTACAGTTATATTACACTTACTTTATTAAATCTAAGCAAAATAAAGATTCCAAACAAATTATGTACCTGGTTTATACGTTTATTACCCTGAGACAGTGACGGATTATTGAATGTCGTGTCACTCTCGGTCTCAGTGCGGCCATGATTGTAATAAGTTCTAAAGTAGCTTGGTCGATGGTAGTCTCTAAAATTGTAGTTGTTTTAGAAATTTGTGACACAGAGGACTTTTCAGCTGATTCCATTGATAAATAAGCGTAAGTTCAGATAGTAGTTGTTTCCTAATGTTGGCTAGTCTAGGTTTTACACTGCATGTTAAACCGAGTGACCAGTCCGAGAACCAGTCCAAATAGCTCATAACTTTTCCATTACTCGCTGTTGCCGAACTCTGATTTGAAAAACGTAATTGGCCGATGTGATCCGAATAAGTTTTGAGAATGTTGTTAGTAGATAATTCTGCCATTATTGGTGTGTACAAATATAGCAGTGTTTTAAATGTTTTAAGTTTTTCATTTAAAATGTAGAAAACGCATGACAAACACAAATTCTGGGATATACTGGACACAAATTTTAAAAACAAGATTGAAAGCAAAACCTGCTTATGAAATGCTTTTTTGGAAAACATTTATTGTGCTTTGAGCAGCAATTTCCACCTGCTGCCCACCAAATTTGAGCCGTGTTAAGTGTCATCAGACATGTTTGACAACAATTCTAATAGTGATAAATAGAATCTGCTGCTTTTTCTGATTATATGCACCATCCTGACAGGATGATATGTACCATGATCTTTGTTACACCAGTTGTGGAGCATTGGCTGAAAAGAGCTTAGTGGTACCATTCAGGTGTGAGATCAGTTCGAACACATTGCACAGTGAGCAAACGTTTTACCTCTGAGCTACATCCCAATACCAGATTATTAATATTGGTTTGGTTTTGTTTGTTGAGTGTGTATGTAATTTTTTAGGGTGTATTTTGTTTTTTGTTGTTGTAGTGAGTTTTGTTTAAATAATTATGTTTATGGTTACATCTTTGTCATTATAGAAGTAAATATTTCTGTCCTCAAAATAGTGAAAGTGCCCTCAAAATTACTAGTTTATCATGCCTTGCCTCATTCCTGGAGAAAACACTATCCATAATGCGAAATTCACACATGAGCTAAAATGGCTAGCAAACTGCTACATAAATCCCAACAAATATTATTCACTTAGGAGATAACCATAATTATAGAGTTTTGAGATAGGCAGGTTTTATTAGTTATTTGATCCTGCAAATGTAATTTTTAACTGAAGACAATAGCCTATGGTTAAAAATGTAAACATCTAAGGGATCAAATAACTAATAACAACTGGAAAAAACAACAACAAACTCCATATGGTTATCTCCATTGTAAACTGAATTGTTTTTTTAGTTTTTTTTTACAGAACCAACTTTATATTTAGTATTTCTTAAAAAGAATATCTAGTTATAATCTAAGTGTATACCCTTGAATAGCCAATTTTGCCTGTTCCATACCGAATGACGTCATTTTCTAATGACATCATTAGCTTTCCAGTGTTCATTGAGTATTTGATCCTGGAAATTATCCAGTTATAATATAGAATGTACTTGCTATCAGTGTACAATCAAAGTTGATGTTGTAATATTCATAAACATTCCAGAAACTGCAGTTTTTAAATTTTATTCATGTTAATTCCTACTGGACAGTTTTATTTTTTATCTGCCATGTTTCTCAATTATCAGGTTTATATTACTAATTCCGATCATATAATTTTGCAGTAAATGAATGACACAGTGTAATTACAGCGAATAATTTGTTGAGGATTGCATTGCAGTTTGCTAGTAATTCTAGCTCACAAGCATATCAGTTCAGCACCATGAATCGCTGTTACTGTGAACCAAATACTCCAAATGTTTTCCATAAATGTTTTTGCAGTTGTAGCAAAATTATCACCTCAGTCCAAGAATACGGTGTACTGATGCCAAGGATCAGTTAATTTTACACTTGGGCCAGTAATAAATGCAAAAGCATACCCAGTGTCAAGTATTTTTTAAAAAGAATTTTTTTTTTTTTTTTTTTTTTTTTTTTTTTAAATTAAAAGTAAAAAGTAAAAGAAATACCTGAAAACCTTTTTATTCCTATTCCAATCGCTTTATGCGCCTTTCACTTACTGCACTTGCATATTACAATTTTCAGTGGGAGGTGTTTGTAATATCAAAAATGGTGTACTTTGCATTACAGTGTCGAATGACAGAATTTTTAAAAATTTAAGTTAGCCTTATGATAAATCTGGTTGCTTGTTGTACATGCATGAGATTGTGTCTGTTACAGAGCGAGTGGACAAGTTTTGAGACACAAGTGGTTATCAGGTGCGATACTTTCAGTGGGAGTAAACTTGTAAAGTCACATGGTACTATAGATATAAATAGCGAAGTGAACTAGTGAGTCTTAGTAATTGCACGCATGATCCCACATTTGGATTTAACACAACTGCAGGAGGATTTATTTGTCAGTAAAGTTTTATAATCTAACAGTGCCTGGTAAAGTATGTTTTCGGAAAACGAAACTAAAACTGTATCAGGCAAATCGGTGTTTTGGTAAGTGGGTATGAGATTTTGTTAATGAAATTGGACTGTGTGCAAATTATTATGGCGACTTCACTCCTTGTTAATGATAACAATTCGATGATATTTAGGCGTTTTGCTAGTTTCCATACTAAAACGGTGCTACTATTTTAGTGATCAGTTTTAATATTTTGTTACTAAGAACCAGTATGTCAACCAATGATAGGCCTATATTAAACTTCAATTAAAGCTGAAACTGTCAGGGTGGGTTTACAGACAAGGAACTAACTCTTTAGATTTGCGGAATCTAATGGTGGGCGTATTTACACAGTTACAGGTATTAGCCTATTTCTGATCAAATATGGGTTGTAATAATAATAATAATAATAATAATAAACAGATAAAGTAAAATTACATAATCTTGGTGGGCCAGTTAAATATTATTTATAACCATATTTGTCTACAAATTACTCCCTAAACTATAAGCAGAATTTTTAGTGGGTAAACCTATATATAGAGTAAATATATCACTACTGGATACACGGCACTGCCGGGTGTCAGTAATTTAAATAGCCATTGCTTTTTTCTTTGTACTTTATAATTATTTAAAAATTATTGTTAATAAGTGAAACTTAATGGTTATGTCAGCAGGGCTTCAAACTGCCAGTTTCCAGGTTGCTAAATTTAAGGAAAAAAAAAGAAAAAAAGAGGAGAAAAAAGGAGCTATATAATAGGACATAATAAGCAAATTGTCTTGCTATATTCTTTTTTTAAACTCTGTTGGTTTTTTATATACCTGGTAGTTTTAAATGCTAGCAGTCTTATTTTTAGTGTTTGATAACAGTGTTAGTTGGGACATCTTGTTTCAGTAATAATGTAAGATAAACTTTATAAAGACCTACTCTCCTAAATGAATACATTTTTGTTTAATAACAATTATTGAATTCCCCCATTTTGTTTCAGAATACTTAACATTTTCTTTTTAATTTATAAAAGGAACCCTAAAATAAATTCATAGGTTAATTCTGGAAGAAGCATTGCTATATTAGTGTTGTGGTAAGTTCTAGATTATAATTGCCAAAACATGTTTACCAATTATTTAATGCACAAATTCATGCAAACAAATACCTTTTACGAACTCCATACAGTTGCCCCGTCTATCCCCCATTATATATGCATGGTGTTCTGACACCAAAATAAATATTATAGTTTTGTCATTCATTCTTAGGATACAGTAAGTTTGTTCAGTTGTTGAACGAAAAATACCCAATTTTAAAACCAAGGTTATAACATAACCAAAATGTACACCCACAAAAAACTACAAAAACAAACCCTTAATGCATACAAGTTTCAGGTTAGCAAATTGGTCCTCCATAACAACACTTCCTTGCCTCATTCCATTAACTGTTGTTTTATTTTTTCCCCTTACTTGTGGACTAATATCATTATCTATCAGTCCATTTGTATCACATTAGTGACAGATGTTTTGTGGACTAGTCACTAATACAAAAATTCAATTATTATTCTTCTTCTAATTCCAGCCAAAAATTGCAAATCCTTTACCTGTGCCTACTTAGCTGAAAAGGACAAGACTGTATTCTGTGATGGCCAGTCACTGGGAGTTCGCAAACACATCCGAGGAGTTCTCTTGTTAGATACAGCTCTGCAGGTCCCTGTGTCCAAGAACAACCATGTGGTTAAGGTGGAACTTCCATTGGCAGAGGTAATATATTGTGTATCCTGGGAATAAATTTGGCTATTTTCACAGAAATCCATTTAGATTTGCCTGTAATATGTCTACAGGAATACACTGAATCCAAATTTATTTTCAAATGTGAACCTTATTACATATTTCACAAATGGTTAAAAAGTATTCTCCAGGATTGGTTAGTAGCTAGTTATTACAGAAGCATCTACAAAGACCATTGCAAATAAGTTTATTTCTCAGGTATTTAACTCTTCACTATAATTTAGCTAAGCAACCATTTATTTTAACATATCAGTAATCACAAAAATTATGGCAAATGTGCTACATGGTGTCAGTGTTGTTTTTGTTCCACTTAATTATTTCAATCTGAAATTAGTTCTCAATTGCTTATTAATATTCTACGTTTTATTTAATCTTGAATTCGTTAGAAACTATTAATTTTGTGATTGTTAATCACTAGGAATGCAGAACTGTCTGGTGTTAAAGCTTTTTTATTGTATTTTCGTGTTCACTTTAGGCAACCCAGCTGTTCAAGTCCCTAGTGAATGCAGAGCAGTTTGCTGTTAACACATTTACTGTATATGTATTTTTATGTGTTCTTTGTAGGCCACTCAGCTGTTCAAGTCCCTAATGAATGCGGAGCTGTCTGCTGTTAACATGTTTACTGTATATATATTTTTTATGTGTTCTCTGTAGGCGACCCAGCTGCTCAAGTCCCTAGTGAATGTGGAGCTGTCTGCTGTTTACATGTTTATTGTATATATATTTTTATGTGTTCTCTGTAGGCGACCCAGCTGTTCAAGTCCCTAGTGAATGTGGAGCTGTCTGCTGTTTACATGTTTACTGTATATATATTTTTGTATGTGTTCTCTGTAGGTGACCCAGCTGTTCAAGTCCCTAGTGAATGTGGAGCTGTCTGCTGTTAACACGTTTACTGTATATATATTTTTATGTGTTCTCTGTAGGCGACCCAGCTGTTCAAGTCCCTAGTGAATGCGGAGCTGTCTGGGGTTGAGCATGTGGAGGATGTGCTCAAAGAGCTGGAGAAGGAGCTGGAAATCACACAGGAGGCGACAAAAGGCAACCATAAGTTAGCTAAGGTGTGTAGAAACAGGCAGATAAATGTCATTATTATCCCTTGATGATGTCCATGTCATAAACCAAGATTGCTTTTTAGTTGAGTAATTGCATTTAAAATTAGTCAAGTTTATTAATCATCTAACCATTACAACTGAAATGTTTTAGATAATTTATTTTTCATAGGTGTTGAAATTTTATTCCTTTATTTCAGTGGGCAACTGTCTGCCTGAGGTTACCCCATTTTATTCTGAAAGGTGTATGTTGTGGGTTTGTCGGCGAATTGAAGCGGAGCAATGTACACAATCCAGGATTGCCAATAGCTTCAGCAATATGTGATCGTCTACTGTACCTGTTACCATCCAGTATTCCAGTGATCAACAGCAAACATGTGGACAGGTCGTACATGTACAGTGAGTCCAGTCGTTTGGAAACATTCAGGAAGTGGCCGCATCAGAACTACAAGTAAGTGTATGAAGCCGTAATTTGTATGCGTGTACAGTGAAACCTGTTGAGAGTAGCCACCTTTGTTGTATAGTCATCACTGTTGACTGCCTAGAATTAGAGTACAGGTTTAACATCTGTTTCAAATTTTAGTGCTGTCCATTGCCAAAATTGTTAACATTAGTATATTGTTTATCTATTGAGTCAAAAGGAGGGTTTTCACTATCTCAGTTACAAAATATAAACCATGATCCAAATGTTGGGCTCATACACAAAGTCAGTAAACCACTTCACTATCATTACACAAATCTGAATAATTGAACACTAGTTGGTAATCAGTTTCTTTTATACCCTTTGTTAAAATAAATATTAAAAACAAAATGTACTGATTCTGAATTTTATGATTTCCTTGTTTATAGATGGGCCACACCTGAACCGATGGCCCAAGCAGGCTTTTACCATCACCCAAACTCATCAGGGGATGACCGGGCCATGTGTTTTACTTGTAGTGTGTGTCTTGTGTGCTGGGAGCCTACTGATGAGCCATGGTAAGTGTTAGCATGAGGTCGTGACTGATGTTGTTTTTATCATATTTCACTATTACATGCAGTCAGTGTGGTCACATCACATAATGAAGTTAAATTAATGTTATTTTGAGCCCTTGTCCCATCTCTCCAATATTGGCAGTTACTGATGTATGTCATTTTCATTTAAGGCGAATATGTTTTGAATGTGGGCTACTAAAGATATAAATTTAGTATGAATTATCTGTTTCCAGTAACAAATGGTCATATAGATATATTCCTAACTGTATTTATGAATACTAACATTCAAAGAGTGTTTATTATAAATGTGATGTTTTAAAAGTATGTGTGTCTGTCGCTCTCTCTCTTTCTCTCTTTCTCCCTGTTTCCCTCGTTGTTTGTGTGTGTGTTAATGCATATGTGTGTATATTAATGCATTTTAAATACTGTTCTTGTTTACCACAGGTCTGAACATGAGCGCCATTCACCAGCCTGTCCTTTTGTGAAGGGAGAGTCTACTCAGAATGTTCCGCTCTCAGGTACCATGTTTTTCTGTGTTAAATAGTTTTAAAATGTAATTTTTAATATGTATTTGTTTTTCACACCAAAATCATTACTGCTGATGTAAAATCATATTTATTTGATGTGAACATGCAGATTTTGATATTCTGATATTTGCAACATTTTCCACTTTCAGTTACCTATGCAACACAACCTGCACAGCGCCATGGTGACTCGTATGAAAGGGTATGTAATCCATGTTTTATTGTAATTTGTTTTGGATTGATTATTTCACAATTTGTTATCAATGTCTCATTTAATAACTTTGTTACATTTTAGTTTTTGCCTAAGGAATGATGTATTTATAACTTCCTTATATTCTAAATGTCTTGAATTAATAAAATCGTACTGGATTATTTTCAAAATTGTTATTATGCTCATTTTTGTTAAAAGTTAAATGCCATTTTGAATAATGTTTTTCGTTTTCTAATGATGAAATTGCAGATTCACTGTGTTAGTTCAACTGCAAATGAAGATTACATAGCAACGTCGACGAGAAATGGCAACATAGTGGTCTGGAATATAAGTAGGGTGTTAAAGGTGAGTGCTAGCATCCCACTGAAAGACTCTGCCAGACATGTGGTTGATCTGAGATTGATTTATATTAGTGAACCATTGGAGATTTTGTTCAGTGAAAATGTTTTCTGACACTGATATAACAATTGATAAAAAAAATAGTATGTCATTAAATATTTTTAAAAATTCAGTATTAAATGGTGCAATTTTACAACTTGTGGCCATAAAGTGTCTGTACTACGATGTGCCTGTTGCACCTACCTGTGTTATTAACAAATGATATCTAGCTTCATCTGTTTAGGTTTCAACGTAAAAAATACTGCACTTAATATAAATAAAGAAATGAGATAACATTTTAGACTTGTTATGTTATTGCTGTACACTGAAATAGACCTTAGTTGATCTTTGCTTAATTGTCTCTAGATGTGAACCACTGATGGTTTGGTTTGTAGCTCACTAGACTAAAACACAACACCAGAAATCCCACCTCTTTTTTCAGTGTATTTTTGTAATTTTGGGTTGTTATTTCAGAAACACTGTCAGTTTAACTTGGACCCAGCCGACGCCCTTGTAGCCCTCAAGATGGGTGTTCAGTTTGACAGCTGTAAAGAAATGGATGGCCGTGAAGACCAGAAAGAATCATCAGGATCAGAAGAGTAAGTCCGTTCATTGTAGCTGCAGTTATCTGTCTTGCCATATTGTAATATTTACTAGTGTGAACTCCTTTTGAAATGTGTAAGACAGATTTTTTTGGATTTTAAAAAAAAACCCGTATCTCTAACATATATTTGGTTCTGTGTATTTTAGGATATGATAATAGAGTTAATTGAAAATTTTCATGGTATTTTATCAGACCTACAGGTCAGTTTACATAATTTTAAATAAATTTGATTTAATATTTACACAATTTTAAATAAATTTGATTTAATCACTGTTGATATTATTCATTGTCTTTAAGGGACCAACCTTTTTATTAATTATAACATTATGAATAAAAGATTATAGGTTTTTAATTTTATCAAGGACTAATTGGTATCGTATTCCTGTGATATATTAGAGCATCAACCATAAATTAATCTGTCAGTGAAGTTTACAATATCTAACTGAGAAGTGCATCTAAAAATTCACTAATGGAAAGGTTCTCTATTTTTCTGTGCAGTACTTGATAACTAATGCGATAATGAAAGAAAACATTGCTGTATAAATTTATGGTCTGTGTTTATGTAGGTTGTCTACATCGAGCAGTGAGTGTAAGACAGATGGAAGTTCTGAATGCTGTGCAGTCTCAGAGGAACTTCAGCAAGTGTCACTGCATGATTCCGAAGTGCATGGTAATGGCTCTGTTTTATCTGTGAGACTACATAATTAGTGTTTAAAATGATAAAAGAGAAAGAAAAAAAAAATACAACAGAAAAAGAAAAGAAAAACAAAAAATACAATAGACTTACTTTGTTGAGGTAATTCTGTAAGTGTGAAAATAAATCAGTATTGCTAAGTTCAGCTGTGTTTTTCTCCATCTCTGAGAATCTGTTATTGAAAGCTTAGAAAAAATATGTGAGATTTAGTTTTGAAGAAAAGAATGCATGCTGTTATAAATGTTAGAAAGATGCTACTTCAATATTTTTGGCATATCAGTACTTTATTTAATAAAAAACAACAAAAAACACACACTTTTTGTAACCATGCTTCCTTTGGTAACCAGAATTAACAATCAGCAGGATGTAATGTGTTATTTTTGTTTTCAGAAGATCTCGCACCGTGCGCCCAAAGAGCTAGACCATCGGATGATGTTCTCGTACATTCTCTGTGTGTTGTGGATAACACAGCAAAAGGACTGGAGAAACCTGAAGGAGCTTCAGGCACTGATAAGGTGCAGACATCCAAGTGTGATAAACGGTTATCTAGTCATCCTACACTGTTGTGTGGGGTGTCCCTTCGTAGAACCAGGAGTGGGTCAGGGGGAGAGGACAATGAAATGACCACAGCAGTGGATGGTAGGAGCGAGGCCGTGCAGCTGATGAACCAGGTCAATCAGGTGGTCAGTAGTGATGTACATTCCAGAATTATTACTAATTCTGACCAAAGTGGTGATATAGTGTTGCCAGAGTCAAAGCAGATTCCATATTTGTTAGTTGTAGCAGCACCAGAGGCTGCTACAGCACAGCCTGTGAAAAAGGATGATAATACAGACAGTACCCAAGCCAACATGGCGAGAGATAACACAGTTGTGATGACTGGGGGCAGTTCGTCAATGCACCCGGACTGGACAATGTTTTTGGAGAATGACCAGTGGGTTGACCCAGATATTCAGATAATTGGATTCACGCCCGCCCCAAATCAACCGGTTCAACCCAAGTTCAAGAATCCCATTCACCACCTCCCAAAGGGAGTGACGGTGAACCATATTGGAAATTCTATAACTATCTACCAGTCGAACAGTCACCCGCAGGTGGTGGAGCCGCAGATGGAGGATGCGGAGGAGGTGGAGGAGTCGGTGCCCAATGGACCCAAGGCTGGAGTTGTGTTGCAGTGTGTCGAATTCCCTGCTCAGTTCCAGAAAGAGTACCTACAAGTGCACTCAATCACTCCCTCCATTGATAAGCAATATGTGATAGTAGTTCTTGCTCCTAAGTCTGATGTTATTTCCGAGTCAACTCGAGATGATTCTGTGATGGAGAACTCACACCCAGCTGAGTCTAACGGAACTGCAAATGGCTACCACGAAGCTTGCTGTGGAGGTGCCATTCTTGTGTACAAGCTCATCTTTGGTGATGTGTGGGTGACACTGAATGAAACACCTGTGGCTGTTCATGCTATTGAACAGTTTAACAACGCGGTCACCAACGTTCTTGTTCTGCCTCAGGAGATGTCTGACCAGGCTGAGGATGATGAGCTGGGCAGCAATGCAGCTTCGTACACCAGTGTGGTGGCAAACAGCCGTGTGAAACCCTCGCCATGTCTGGGACAGCTGGCCGTCACACTCAAGAATGGCAGTGTGTGGCTGCTCAATTTGGCAGACATGAAGCTACTCTCCGAAATACAGCCACCTGAAGAAGATGCTTTCCTGTCTCTGACATACTGCATTGGTAAGCTGGTTTATTTGTGATATTGGAATGCCTCAGAATAGCATTTGAAAAAATTCTGCTGCTTCTAAATTGGATAGTCTCAGAACCTATTTAAAAAAAGAAAGAAGTAAAAACAGATGCTTCTGTGTTAGAAGCATAATGAGAATTGTAGCACCAACTTCCAGTCTTAAGCCTAACACAAGCATAATTTCTTTGTGCTATTTTGCATTGGGGTGGTTCATAAATTTGGTCAAACATAACAAAAATATATATGTAACAAAATTCATTTTGTATAAAGCTGTATAATGGAGATGTGCTGTGAAGTTACCAAGTAGAAACTGACATGAAAAACATTGATGAATGGGATATCTTTATCAGCCATTTTTCTTACTTTAGTAGTATTTACATGACAGCATCAAGAAGCAGTAAATAAATATCAACATGCCAATGGTATTTAGTACATCATTAATTAATTAACTGCACCTTGAGCACCTCAGTAGCCTAGTGGTGAAAGTGTCCATCTGACATGCAGTTGCTCTGACATCGATCCCTGTCACTAAGTCGGTGGATTTTTGTCTGAATAAAATGTTTATAACTTAATAAAAAATGTATGGAATGCATTGTAAAAAAATAAAAAATAAAATTAAGAATAAAAATTAATTCCACCCTGCTGCTGTTGTCTGTAGGCATAGAGCGGCTGTGTGGCTGTACTAGCAGTGGCAAGCTACTGTTCTACCAGATCTCGGAGCATAGCCCCGACCTGCAGGACAGCCAGCTAGAGCTGGACGCTGCGGTTGCCTCCAAGGAGTGGCAGGACGATGCCACTGTGTGCAAAAAGGCCAAGCTTGAAGATGTCATAGACCAGCCCATGGCCAAGCTTGGACAAGGTATTTCATCTCTAGTAACAGACAGCATGATTCTTTACGTGGAATGTTGTAGCTCTTCATCATGTACCATTCCACTTTGATGCAGAAAAATAATTTAGAAAAACTTCCTAAAAATAAATCTACAAAAATAAAGCTCATATTAATGTGTTATCTTTCTATATATTTATTTGTAGGAAATGTTATTGTAACTACTTCATGTTTCATTAATGTACATACTTCCAACTATTTTAACGTGCTTGTATCCAATAATAGTGCTTGAAAACAGTAGCCCTTAATTATTTGTTGTGTGGATGTAAAATATAATTTAAAATAATCTTTTTATCATTGTTGCAGAGTTCTTAACTAAGAGACCTTTAACTGCAGAGGTCCTGTCAAGTTTCCACAGTCTGATCCAGTTTGAGAATCTGTATCCACGCTATACAGCCACTGTTCCGCCATGTTGGAGTGAAATTCAACAGGAGCAGCAACAGAGGCGCCACCCTCAACATTTACAACAACAGGGGGAGGCAACCCAACACACTCGGACGTGGAAATTAACACCTGACAGGTATTTTGTCCTTTGCTTGCTGATTATATGGTGTTAGTTAATTTTGTTTTAAATTTAAAAAACAAAAACATTTTTAGTCTTTTATTTTAGTTTTTATAAACATGGAATTCAAATTAAAAAGCCCATGACTGTTTAGTAGAAATTTAGCACAGGCTAAATAAACTATAAAAATAAAGATTTTTTTTTTTGTTATGTTTATTACAAGTAATTTATTTATAGTTTAATGTTTAATAAATAAAATATTATTTTAATGCAGATAAAACTTGTAGTTGGTATAATAAATTATGTTCTTTCTTATTTTTTTATCATCAGTGCAAATAACACCTGGAATGAACACTTGTTGGAAATTGTACTGCCCAGACCCTGTTGTGTAGGTCATGTTGACCTCAAGTTCACTCTTCATCCCGTGTGTACCTCTGACCCTAACATTGAGGTCACACTACTGAAACAGAACATAGGGAATATCCGCAAGTCTCAAGTTCTACATCAGCCTGAGACCATTAGTGTTGAAAAGAAAGTGGACTTAAGTGCAGACAGTTCGGCCTCAGACACGTCACAGCCTGAATTTGTGAACAATGTGCTGGACCCTGCATTTCTTGAGCTGCACAATGCAGAGATACTGTGCGGACCGGTGAAGATTGCCAACTGTATGGATCTGTCAGGCAGTGGTGGCCTCGTGTCGCTAACTAGTCCTCAGCTGCTCAACTCCAAGCCGCGGTCCCTGCTGCTGCATATCAAGGGCTTTCCAAACACAGCAGATGAAGCCAGTAGCACATCAAAGGTATGCTTTCACAGATCATATAGGCTTGCAGTAGGCTGGAATACAGAACGCTACATTTATGGTAATTAAAAGTCCAATGATTTTGTTTTCATTCGTAATATGTAATGTGCTTTAAAGGTTGATTCTAGTTTTTATTTATTTAAGAATTTAGCAATATTTCACGGGATTTCAGTTAGAAAAAAAGCAGTTCATTACCTATACTTGACCTAGTATTCTGTGTGGATAAAATGGTAGTTCCTTTTTAAAAAAAAATTCCAAACTGACCTAATTCCTTGATAACATCATCGTCATCATCATCATCATCATTGTTTGTTTTTATTATCATCACTAGGAAAATAAAAAGAAATCCAACCATTCTTCTGCATTAAAACAGAAGACAAAGAGTATCAAGTCGCTGTTTGAGAATGTGCCTCACATGCCCGGCACCAGCGCCACAGAGCGGCTGGCGGCCACGGCTCCCAAACAGAAACTGACCGACGTGAAGGGCTGCGACTGGCTACAGGAGATCTCCGTCACTGTGAGGAAAATGAAGCGCACCCATGTGCTGAGGGAGCGGGCTCAGCGCAACGCCATGATAGACCTACAGGCCTTCCACGAGAAATTGATCCGGGTTATCACCAAGCCAAACGAAACCGAGCTTGCTGGTGTCGGCCTGGAACATGCACAGAACATGGCGCTCGATATTCTCTCGTGGGTAGCGTCTATACAAATGAGTGATCCTCAAAAGAGGTGAGGTTGATTTTAAACAATTTGTTTATAATTAAAATTAAAGTAGAAGTCTATAGTTTCTGAATATTAATCAGATATTATCCAACTAATTTTAAATTTTATTGTGAGGTTATCTCTAGTATCATAGTCTTTTGAGGAAATAGAGTTGCTTTGATTTTAGTTACAGATGGTTTAAAAATATTATTTGTTCATACAGATAAATTTCTTAATTATGGAACTTGGTATGTATTCATGTTTTCATATATTTGTAATTTGACTGCTGACCCGTTTCTTCCATGTTCTTTTGACAATATCTTTCAGAATTTGATCTTAATTACTATTCCCAAATAGTAAGTAGTAATGTTTTTTTCTTCTTGTGGTTTAGGAAGGGCAGCCGATGTTTAGTGACTGTCATACAGCAGCAGCTCAAAGAGTTGGTGAAGGCGTGCTTCATTGACGGGTCAAGAACCACGGCACACAAATGTGCTAGGCTCTTCGCGCTCTTGACAGAGTAAGACATCGTTTCAACATTGATTAAAACAATTTTCATAAAATATGTTTAGATTCTTAATTTGTTCTATGTAAATACTGATTTGTTCTTTTCTTTAAAAAGTACATTTGAACAGAATTTGTATTATAACTTGTGAACGTTATCAGATGAGGCCATTTCATTTAAAGATGATTCTTCTAACAGGTAGGTAAGGAAATATTAAGGAACAGACAACTTACTTTCATTTGAATTTGTTTTTTGTAAGCCATATGAAAAAAACCCGAAAACTATTTGTTGCTCTGTTATGTTAAATTCCATATGTAATATTTAATCTGCATTTTCTGTATATTGTCTCTTTGTCTTATCTTTGATTTCATGTTTATTGTTTCATAGGTATGTGAAGGTTGCAGCAGACCCTAATCTGGCTCCAACATTCAGTTACCTTCTCCTGCAATCCATCCTGGCCTGCTTGCCCCTGATTCCCTGTGCAGTGTCGGCTGGAGCCATGAAATGGTACTTCACTCTCCTCAATCACCTCAAGTGCATGGACATCGGCAATGTGTCCAAGTCATGCACAGAGCTTCTCGGGACCATCGCCAAGCAGTATCATGAACGGTCTTTACCAATGCATGCCCTGCTAAAAGCAAGGTGGGTGTTAGCTACTTGACTGTAATAGTTGATGCTCTTTCTGTGTGTTTTTGTCTACTAGTATAATGTAACCCATCACTGTCATAAATGTTTTGCATATTTTAAATATACAGTAAAGTCAATGTATTCGGAAAGCTGAGTGCTGAATAAAACAGACATCAAATTCATGAAAAAGGAAAAAGTAATGTTTAGAAAAAAGATATTCTGAATACATGCTGATTTGTGTGTAAAAATTACAGTGTTTAATTTTCTTACTATGTATTATCTTTTCTGTTTAATTGTACATGTGGTTATTTTTAAGTACTGTTTTGCTGTACATTTCGGTTCTTGCATGTGTTATTTTTCCCTTTAGATACGGACTGTATGGTCATCCCTTTGAGCCTGACCTGTTTGATGTGGAGAACCCTCCCAGTCTGAAACAGGCCCCCTCCACCACCCAGTCTGCCCTACAGGCGTCCAAGGTGGGTAGTGTGG